>JAPQRP010000019.1:45118946-45135725 GCA_037367295.1 Apogon hyalosoma
TGTCTGATCCACAACTACCACAAAAGACTAACATCTGTCATTGATGTTAAAGGGGCGGGGCCAATACAGAGGATTAAAGGAGCCGCATACAAGATTGTGGCAAAAACTGGTACTGCAATCACATTCAAAATACTATAGAGTGTGGTATCCCCTCCGCCTCCCCCCAGACTAGGGGATGCCAGATCCAGCATGAACATCTACTACAAGGAGCTACCAAGGCAAGAGACGAGTCCTACACTGGTATAATTATCGGCCCGGTCTCTTCACCTGGTGGCTCTCATCAGGCTCTCGGTGGTTCTTACTGGGCGGTGAGACTGTGAGCCCGGGTCGCAGGAGACCACGGGCGAGCCGGCATCGGTCTTCAAATTCTGCTCCGTTTTCAGCTGTCTCCATGTTTCAAAAGCGTCTCCTATACATATCCTTGTTTTGTTTCTCACTTTGTCATGATGTATTTGGGAATAAGAGACCTTTTAGGTTTAGCAAAGTCAGACATTTGTGATCAGAAATGTTCCAGATGCAGCTCAGTGGGAACTGGCAACCTGGATGCTGAAACACTACTGACTTGGTGATTGGCAGATAGGTGATGGGTGGAGCATCAGACCAAAACACAAAATGACAACATAAACATTATTTAGGGGCTGACACTGAGCTTTTCAAATGTGAATATTCTGGCTGGACTAGTACTGTCAGTGATGTCAGTATTTGAAATGAACATGATTCCTTAATGTCTGGTGACATTCAGGGCCATTGTATGATTACTGGGAACATAATTCTTCCATACAGCACCTTTAAGAACTAGGGTATGTAAACTTTTGATCAGGGTCATTTGGATAGTTTCTGTTGTCTGTATGATTTAAAAAGAGCAAACATATTTGTTAATAAATGGAGTCACCAAACCACTAGCCATGAGTAAAAGAAAGTTTTTGTATTATCATTCATATTCTCTGAAAAATGGACAAAGAATCACAAATTCTGCTGGGGTATGTAAACTTATGAGCCCTACTGTATATAAAAATAAAATGTTTTAACTCTGAACTTTGATTTACATGGATATAATATCAGTGAAGGAGTGGCAGGATGTATCCACAACAAACGGCTTCTTGTCAGTGCATGAGTTCAGCACACAACTGCACCAAAGTAATTAGAGTTTGTTAGCACAATGATGTTTAAGGAATGTTATGTAAGAGGAAAAATTAAAGTTTTTTTAGCTTATTTTTCTATAGAAAAATCCTTCCTGCTGCAACAACAGGATACCTGGGTGTGTATATTTTTTGACCCCCTTTTTCCGGCATGACGAGCATGTAGGGGTTCAAACATGCAGTGCAGTGGTAGTGCATTATTATTCACCGAACAGGTTAGTTGGTTTACATGGGTATCAAGCTACTTTCGTGTAAATGTTGAATATGGTGAGTAAAATGTGTACCATGCACTATACTATGTTCACAATGACTGATGCACATTGACTTTAATGAGTATGTTTTAACCATCTGATGCTTTACATGATTAAATATTCACACCAAATGTCACGCTCCTGAATTTAATGGCTAATCATTTAGTGAAATATACTGTGAATATTGTTTTATAAGTTGACCAGACTGCACACTGAAATTTACAATAAAGTTCCTTGAATATGAACAATACCTGGCAGCACAAATACAACTTTTCAAAGCTGGACCCACAGTTCTCAGAGCAGATATGGCATTAGTCCTGCTGCTGGGAGCAAAGGGTTTTGTCTGTTTTGGTTCATGCACTCTCATGCTCAAAAACATGCGTATCTTACACCTCCGTTGACTCCTGCTGGCTTTACCCTGGCAAGCTGTCTCCTCCAGCTCTTCGGGGAGTTCCTCTAAACCTCATTGTCAAATTTCCTTATCGTACCAGATGACACCTTGTTGATCTTCTCTCTCCTATTATTCTCTCAGGAAAGTAATTGTTCGTCATTTCCCATGTGATGGTTTGTGGGAAGCGTGAAGGTCCCGGTGAGGGCAAGGTATGGGGAACCATATCAAACATCAGCGGTCTAATGCCAGTTCAAGCAGCCCAGCTTTGTTTTTTTGCTCAGTGTTATGGGTGTTTCACATCTCTCTCGTTTGATTCTTTTCCAGAGGGTTTACTCTACGACTGGCAACATTTTTTCCTGTGTAATATTCAAGGATGGGTCAGGGTGAGGTTGTGGAAAAGACATTTCTCTTTTAGTTGTCAGAAAAAGGGCCAAATAAGGTGTGAACGTACCAGTATGTTCCAAAACTCCAACGAATTCATACACATTGTGGGAGAAAAGAAAACACATGTGATGTGTAATGTTTCTCTTAGGTATGCTGTTTTACAGTGTGTTATTGTGTAACATTGAGTCTTACAAAACATATCCAAGAAAAGCCTTGATTGTGAGAATGAAAACAAGTCAGTTTGGAAATTAAAGATTTGTCTTTTAATGGCAGTTTATGTTGAATATTAGTTCAAAAGCAGCCGTCTTGTTTGCAGTATTTTCTCTTTCTTTTTTCTCTCTGTCTAGGTCTTCAAAACAACAAAAGAACAAAATCATACCAGTCCTCCTGCTGTCTAGCCTCCTTTGTTGTGCCCCTTAATTACTACCCACCAGTGAAACCCACTATGTGTGTGTGTGTGTGTGTGTGTGTGTGCGTGTGTGTGTGTGTGTGTGGACACTATTGTGTATTTCATTCACCAGCTGCTTAAGTACTTTAGGGCTGTGACCTCAGAGATAAAGAACCTATAGATGAAGATGCATGAAACCAGGCCAGGTTACTATTTAGAACATTCTGAGGACCACACTCACAAATTTCGTTTTGTGCATCAATGGGCCTAAGTATATAGTAATATGAGCTCACTTCACTGGCTTGTACCTTTTGGTAGTAAATGCCACACCAGATGCATTATGTGTCGCTTTGCATGAGTGGACATCTGACTCGCACTGATTTTCTCAATTAATGTACACAGCATGAAGGGAAATGAGACTTAACATTGCTGAGGTACTTAAATCTTTGCAGACACTAGTCAAGCTCAGAAACAGAAGCTTAATGACACTTTGTCTTTCATGGTACACGGGAACAAGTTAAACCAGGGAGCTTTAATGAGGTTTTCAACAAAACAAACCCTTCTCGATGCTAATTCCATGACCTAGTAATTATATCACAGTGACTGTCTACTTTAAGGTGACGACAGAGAAATTAACCTTTGGTTCAGTAGATTTTCCTCAACATGAAAGTGTATGTTTTAAACCGTCTTGTACATTAGCTCAGACATGGAGAACGCAATTTGGAATGTCTCTGCTGCTCTGTTTTTACACTATAGGCTTTTATGACAAGTTTAGAGGAGTTAATACGCATTAGTGAGAAACTGTAAGGGTCGCACTCAGAGTGGGTATAGGCGAAAGGTCATGAAGGGATGAAGGTGCATGTTTAAACGTGGGAGGGGATCATTCTTTCAGTTTGCTAACGTAATGTTTAGGGGCAGAAATGCATGCGTGCGAAACATTTATGGCAAGAGAATAAGCACCCAGGGAAAATTCAGAAAGAAAGAGAAGTGCGGATGCTTGCTGTGACCTGAGTCAGATGCTCAGGTTAAATTCAGGGGATTACTGTCTCGTTTCATCAGTTTCTCGTTTAGCACGGGTCAACACAGTAGAGCCTCAACCTTATGAGAAACAAAGAAAGAGAGGGGAGGTCTCAGGAGCTGGACACAAGCAGAACCAGGGACCCAGTGGATGGTTGAGATAAAAGGTGAAGGGATGATTTCATTTAGCCTTAAGCAGTCTCATTCACCTCAAGGGGAATAGCATTCTTGCTCATTAATATCTAACCTACAATAAAATGCGGCACATTGGCACATGTTCTGAATGCACACCATCACATATCTGTTACACAATAACAACATTTGTTCATTTTTGTGGGATAAAACCTGAAAAAAGTAAGCTTAAATGTACTTAACAATACAAAACAAAGTGCAGAGACTATTACTGATTGGGCAAAAAACAACAGTAATAACACATTATCCTTTCTTGTTACCTGGTCATTTGCTTTACCATCACTGCAGTTATTCAATCTTCACAAACAAAACGCCCAAAACCAGCCCTATTAGGGTTTTATAAAACAAGCACTGGAGAGCAAAGAGGACATTCATTGACTTTAATGGGATGAACTGATCAACCATATCTAATAGAAATCATTGCCCCTGGCAAAAGCTGCTGTGGAATTGAATTACACATGGAACACAATGCTTTTACGGCTTCTTAGAAAACTGTAATTCAATCTGTTTAGTACAGAGAAGAAACAGATAAAGTCCAAATTAAAACATTAAAAAGTTTTGTTTCATGTGAAATTCTAGTACTAATATGAAACTGAAGGTAAAGAGATCTTATATGTGCTGTAAACTGTTGAATCCAAGCACATCCTGCTCTGAACCTCAAAACATCCCCATTAAATAAACTCCTCGTAAAATGTACATCAAGATTTTCGGCGGAATCTTTCATAAATAGTAATCTAGTCACAATATCATGTTCCACTGTTTAGAAATGAATCTTAATAACAATATGCTCCGCTTCTGATGGGGCTATTGTCCAGCCGTGAAGTCAGAAGGAAGATTCACAAGTTTATGGGAACTTGAGCTTAGACACAAAAAAAAAAGCGACCAAGCCAAGTCGACATCGAGCCGGAGCGAAAGTGTTCAATTATAAAATATCACGTGGAAGAGAGAGAGGAAACCGATTTAAAAGCTCGCATTTTATATCGTCTCTGCTGGAGAAGGCGAGTCTTATAGTTCCTTCAGAATGGGCAGTCTTCCCTCAGATGCATCTGGACAACAGCAGCATCGGGTCATGGAGAGGTGTCCGTAGACTCAGCAAGTACGGACGAACGGTGTTCAGTTGCAGGGCTTCAAATTGACTTAGTTAAAGTGCTATATTGAAATAATAATGTATTTAACTTATTATCTCTATGAGAAAGTTTAAGGATAATTGTTTACCTGAGTTGGTTCTTTGGCGCACAATGCGTTTAGTGCGCGCAGCGACGCACAGGAATTCTCTCTCAAGTACCTTTTCACTTGACACCTGCTATTGCTGTGCATCAGACTACTGACATAATCTATTATCTTGGTGTTGTGCTCGTGTTAGTATCACACAGTCATTATGTGTGTGTGTGTGCAATAGGAGGATTAATGGGACCCAGCATTAGTCGCTGTGCGTAACTGAAAACTTTACGCACAGCTCCAGTCCTCTCCAAACCCTCTGTTTCTCTTCCCTTCTTTCCAGCCCATGTTCACGGAGGTGTCAACTGCATTTTCTGCGGAGAACACTCGCCTGTCCAGTTTCTGGGAGCGAGATCGCCGTCCTTATCCGACTCAGTCCATCACCTCCGTCAGAACCCGCAGGGGGCCGTGAGAGCACCGGGCCAGCGTGGGCTTCAGACGCACCGCAGAGAAGATGAATATCCAGGTCCTGCCAGAACACAAGCTCTCATCGGTGGCCCCGCTGAAGCAGTGCAATGTGGAGAAAAAGGAGGTAGAACTGATACTAGTCAAGGACCAGAATGGCGTTCAGTACACCAGTTCATCCATCATTCCAACGCCCGGCCATCACCCTGGTCCTCCCGGAGCCACATCCGAGGACGACCGAGAAACTTGGGGCAAGAAAATAGACTTTCTGCTTTCGGTCATTGGCTTTGCGGTGGACCTGGCCAATGTTTGGAGATTTCCTTACCTGTGCTACAAAAATGGAGGAGGTGAGTGATACAAGTTACTCCTGATCGGATTTATCCCCAGACGCTTAAATTCTGGGACTTTTTCCAGGGTTGACACATATATCCTGGCACGTCGCCACGTCCTTGAGTGATCAATTCCTGTGATAACAGGGGCATGAAAAATAGATGATGTAAGGTTTGGCAGCTTATTTTACTTTGATAAAAATGCTAAAAATAAGTTAAAGTCAGACTACATAATTGCTGTTTGCCATGCTGTTGTTCCTTTAATCTCTTTTCATTTACCTCTAAATAGTCCCAGGTGTATTAATGGGGAATTGCATTTAACTCGCATGACGACGGAAATACCTCATTTGATCAAGGCACATGGAAAAGTGTACTGTGTGAAACAAGCACAACAAAAGTGAATGATGTAACACTGGTAGAAGCTCATGGAAAGTGCAGATGTGATTAAATATACTGTTATAAAGTATTTATCTGCATCATATTGCTGTGAATATTTCTTCTTACAGATGTTTGAGAGTAAAACAGTCCAACAGATCCTACAATTTTAACATTTTGAACCTATTTGTGATTAAAACTGATTTGATATAGTTTGAAGCAACTGGTGTTAATATATTGGAAGATTCTGTTCCCAGATTCAGGATAAAATCAGAACACAAAGGTTAATGACCACCTGGACTGTTTACAAAACTACTGAACCCTGAAGCTATGCTATAATGACAAAAAAAAAAGTTCAGCGTGTGTTCGGTTGAATCAACAAAGGATGTTTTAGTCACAGTGTTGTTTTACCAACACTCATAACAACAGAGTGCTCGCTAGAAGGTGTGCCCCGTCCTCTGTTCTCCTGCACGTCCATTCACATAGTAGAAAATCAACATGTGCTGAATGCCCCAAAGGGTCAACTCTGCGCCGCCGACGTGTCAATCATATTGGCCCTCAGCAAAATGTATTCATTACAATAGATAATGTGATGGACAGTGTCAAGAACAATTATGACAGGTCGGTTGCATGTTGGTTGATGTGATGCAGTGGAACAGCATAAGAATAAATGTGAGCCAAGTCAAGTCCTTCACATCACCACTGTTTTTTTTAACCTGTATTTCTCTTTTGTTTTGGCAGGATCATATTTATTTTTTTAGCATCCACGTATCCTGCAATATCTCAATCTTAAAATGTTACTTGTGCATTTCGGTGCTGACCCTTGAACTCCCCCTAATTTCTAATAAATGTACGACCTGTGTGTCTGTCCAGGTGCCTTTTTGATCCCCTACATTCTGTTCCTTGTCATTGCGGGGATGCCATTGTTCTACATGGAACTAGCCTTGGGCCAATACAACAGGGAAGGGGCAGCTACAGTTTGGAAAATATGCCCTGTCTTTAAAGGTGAACTGCAACACACGCACACGCGCACACACACACACACACACACACACACACACACACACACGCACACACACACACACACACACACACACACACAGTGACTGTAAATACACGGGGTATACACACGTCTTTTTCCTCCTGTCTGTCTTTAACCTCTCATCATGTTGTAGTTACTGCTCAGTTGTAATCTTCTTTACCTATCTTTACGTCTGTCTTGCCCTTTCATTTCATCCCGTTGTTCTCGTCCTTTAACCCTCATAGGTCGTAACTAACCCATCTGTCACGTTGCTTCCCTTTATTTCAACTCTGACTTTTTCTTTCATTGCTCTCTGCTTCTTCTTGGACACTGTCACCTCAGCTATGTATGTTTTTTTTTTTTTTTGGCAAATGTCACATTGATCCAAACAACTATCAGACTAAACCTGTAAAAAAGTAAAAAGGTGTTCTGTTTGTTATTTAGTCTGTGAGCTCTTCAATACATAGTGTTTTTTTTTAAATTTTTTTTAATATATTATTATATTAATGCTTTTGTCTGAAATATTGAATCGGCAGAGGTGCCTGCTTTCATTGGCCTTGGGGCTGAGGGGAGTTTGTTTTTTTTCCCCTTTGGTGATGGGTTTATGGCTGTTCCTGTCTTCACGAGATGATAATGCATTCCAAATGACACAAAATAAGTCATCCGGTAAAAATGTGGGACTGCTATACTCAAAAAAAGGTCTGACAGGATAGATAGGAGCCAAAATGAGACACAGAAAACAAACTGATGTACATCACTTGTAGGTATGATGATGATGTTGACTGTCCTTTATCTTTCATTATCCTGTTTCGTAGGTGTTGGCTACACTGTGATCCTCATAGCCTTGTATGTAGGCTTCTACTACAACGTCATCATTGCCTGGTCACTCCATTACCTGTTCTCCTCCATGACCAGTGAGTTACCATGGCTCAAATGTGGTAACATCTGGAACAGTCAGAACTGCACCGACCCAAAAGCCATCAATGGATCTATCCTGGGGAATGGAACGTCCTATGCGAAGTACAAAATCACCCCAGCAGCAGAGTACTATGAGTGAGTACTTTCTGAACAGCATATTATTTATCACATCTCACATCCCACGACAGTTAAAGGAGTGATATTTAGCCTTTTTTAAATGGAATTCTTCATTTTCAAACATTTCACTGTGGTCTACATAAACTGTAAATGCTCTGCTTGGGTCTGAATTCTTCATTAATTCAACTCCACAGGTCCGTCTTCAACCCTATTTCTGAGTAATGACACCAGAAAGGTGGTTTTGAGCGCTGGCCTTTTAAATGCATGTGACCCCACCCCCTCCAGGTTGTTGACTCTGCTGCTCTGTCAGATTCAGCCACTTGTGTTCATTAATACAACCAATAACTGAACATTTTAGGTAATCAGCTTGAAGTTTGGACATATTTTCAGTATGAACTACAACCGCTGCTGCTGATAAATAATTATGTCGAACTGGAGAAATGTTGGTCTGAAGTCTTGACCTTATATGTGCAAATGTCGTAACATAACTAGTTATAAAACATAACAAATTAAGCAGGAATTCAAACAGGTTGTAGAAATCCACTGGATTTTTGCTGGAATGAATCTAAAGATAGCTTTACAGCACCTGGAGGGTTCAAATTCAAACTGTATGAAATATTAGGGTCCAAATACACAAATAAATGAACCACAGACTAATACAAGGGGGTTTAGATCAATATAACTCCTTTAAAGATCAAGAAAAAAAGGACAGGGTGCAGACCTATCCATTAAACCACCAGTAAATCACAAATTATGACCGACCTTTTTCTTCTGTTGGACTTGGTGCCACTGGTTAGTTTTTACTCTTGATGACAGATGACATGAACTTTATTAACCCATAAAAACCCAAACATCGACTGCCAGCCAAAACCGTCTACCAATGTAAACTGTTTAATACCTGTTGCTCCATTAACCCTATCAATTCATGCAAATAATTGGTGTAAAATACAGTTTGTCATCTTCTTATGGTCATCAGATATGACCCATTTGGACGTTCAGAGGCTCTGTAGTTACCATGGAAACACCGTCATCTTCTGCAACATTGATTCACCAGTAAAACCCATGGAGTTGGATCAATGACAGTGGATGGACACACTGGGTTTATGATCAGTTAATTATATATTTCACTAAAAAAGTCATTTTTTCTTAAATTTTCTTTGTTTTTGATATAATAATCCTCAACTTAATACTGAGCTTTTATGAACATTTTCATGATCAGGAAATTAAATACAGGAAAATACCTGATTCATGCTGATAAAATGCAAAATATGGAGGATAATATTATAATAAATGGTGATAAATCAGATAAGAAAGATTAGACATAGAGAAAATTTCATTGGAAAACTGACACAAAAGTAGCTCTGGGTCTTTATGGGTTAAACCTCTCATCTTATGTTTTAAAATTTAAAGGTAATTAGCTCGTTATGAACAAAACAGCCATAGTAGTACGCTTAAATGTGCACAGTGGATCAAGCCATAGTAGTACTAAAATGGTGAAAGCAGCTGATTTATCAGGTGGAGCTAGTATGTACTCAGTTTTCCCTTTTAAATTTGTTCTGTCATCATGTTAGTCCAAAACAAATGAAACATTGACCGAATGGGTTGTCCTTCCAACATTTGTGATGAAAATCAGCGCAGTAGTTTTAGTGTAATCCAGCTGACAGACAGACAGACAGACAGACAGACAGGTACAGAGCAGTAATCACATGACCTCCTTGGTGAAGGACTGGAGAAACCCTCTATAACTGTAACTTTGCTCGGTTATGTCTGCAGCCTACTTTGCACTTTCACATTCATAGATTTCACTGGTGCTTTAATGCAAACTGATGCTCACATGCATTCAGACCGTGAAGGAAACTCATCCAAAACTGTAAACTCATCTCTCTTAGACAAATATATATTGGAATGAGACAAATATGTTAACTCAGTTCAACTCCTATGCAAATTTATGGAAATTAATACTGACATCGTGTAAAACTATGGTCTAAAAGTGGTGACAAGCATTAATTAACACATTAAGACCCAAACAACCACTGGTGACCAACCATCTACTGATCTAAACTGTTTAATACCTGTTCATCCACTAATCCTGTCAATTCATGTCAATAATTGGTGTAAAATACAGTTCTTCATCTTTTCATGGTCATCAGATATGACCCATTTGGATGTTCAGAGGCTCCTTAGTTACCGTGGAAACACTGTCATTTTCTATAACAAGGGTTCCCAAAGTGGGGTACACATACCCCCAGGGGTACTTGGAAGAAGCCCAGGAGATATTGGAAATTTTTTGGGAAAAATACATTACATAAGCCATTATGTACTGAATACAAAATAAATAATGACAATTAATGCTGAAATAAAAACACAATAAACACATTCATATAATAGTTGTATTGTTAATCATCTTGTTTAAGCTTTGGTAACATTTTAAGAACTTTTCTATTTTATATTATTCAAAATTAGTTTATTTGAGTGGTTAAGTGTAATTTTTTGTTGATGAAAGGTTCATTCATTAATTAATGACCAGTTTGTTTATTTTTCTTATCAATGACAGAGGGCATTTTTCAGTTTAAAGTTTGCACACAAAATTTACTTTAAAACATTTGCTATTTTTTATATGTTACAGATAAATATATGTTTGAAAATATAAACAGATACCTTTGGCACAGGGACAAATTTTGCCAAATTTTTTTCAGTCAAAAATGCTGAAGAGTTGTGGGCTAAAAAAGTGTATTTCAAGGGTACTCAACTGTAAAAAAGTTTGAGAACCACGGTTCTACAACATTGATTCATCAATAAAACCCATGGAATGGAGTTTTATCAATTACAGTAGATGGAGATGCTCGTTTTTGCATTCAGTTATTGATTTCTTTGATGGAAAAAGCCACTTTTTCTTCAGTTTTCTCTGTTTTTGATATAATAACATTGAATTTTCTCTGAGTTTTCATGAATATCTAAATAAACTATAGGACATTAAATATAATAAAATGCATGATTTACAATTTAAAAAAAAAAAGCAAAATACAGAGGATAATGTTATAATAAACGGTGATAAATCAGTTAAGAAAGGTTGAATAGAGAAAAAATTCATTTGGGAACTGAGACAAAAGCAGCACTGGGTCTTTAGGGGTTAGTTTGAAAAGCTTCTACCTTCTGTGAACACACTCATTAGAGTCTAGGTTAGTGTTTTATTCATTCTTTATTCCTGTGTCAGTGGTGATCACTTGCTCCTTTGGTTCACTGAAACACTTCGGCCAACTGATTACAATGAATAGCATCCACCCAACAAAATGATTTCATGTGTAACTGATGCTTTATTGTTTTTGGAGTGTTTCCAAATGATGGTGGTACCATTTATATTTCTCAATGGAATCACTATCCCCGTGAGAAGAAAGGGGCACTAGACACTGGACTGTAAGTGGAGAACTCTAAAATTATCCAGCCCTAAATGTTTGCACTATAAAACGTGTATACAGAAAGTTCAAATGCACTCTTTGAAGTGCATGAAAAGCTCCATCTGTTTATACTTCAAAGACAGCCAGTTCTTCCTCAGCTTCTGTTAAGTCTGACTGTGCAGCCCAGAGGAAGTCTGCGAAGCGACTTGGACAATACAAGGGACACATGCTAAGCGTGACGCACAGAATACATTGACTGTTTATCCCGGGCCAATGGCAGGCTTGTTAAAATTGCCCTGCTCCTGTTCTGCTTGAATGCAGTATTTCATACAGTGTGGGTAAATTGACATCCCTGGACATTTCTCAACTTTTACAGTCCATCAAAACTTGGCATAAAGGCTTTTATTTTAACATGAGGTCAATTTGTACATGAAAGCTCTGACTGAATTACTATTGACTGTCAGAAAAGACCTACAGCATAATCTGAAGGGACGCTGTTTATTCCAGGTGAACTGACACTTATAGAAAAACGTAGATTGACAGAAGGGTAGAGATCATCCAAGAGGTTGTAGGCTTTGTTGGGGACTATAAATTCTTCAGCTTTCAACTGGGTTGAGAACAGGAGCCAAAGCACAGCGTGAAAGACTGAAGCCAACTGAGCAAACACTTCTCTCATGCCTCACCTCTTACACTACTCGCACAGACCCTCTTACACCTACTGTTATGCACGATGTAACTGTAGAATCATTTAAAAAATAAATAAATCTGAGTCACTTCACACTTCACCTTATTATGCTTTGCTAGTTGTTGGAGTTCAGCCAAGCAAGATGTGGCGATATAAAGTAAGTCACTGTTATGTTTTCATGAGTGAATCTTTGGTTTTACAGAAGGAAATTACAAACATCCCCAAATTTTACATAATAAGATTAGAAATAACAAATATGCACCGGTGTCACCTTTTTTTTTTAAGTACCCAGATTCAGTGCTATATATTATATAATGATCAGATAAATACAAGCTGGAATAAAATGTTTTTACATCTTCTCATGAAATGATTGTGAGAATGGGATTTATTCTTGATAAAGTGTAACTGGACTCAGTATGTAATCACTGAACCTGGTCAAATAGGATTATTGATGTGTATAAATAGGAATAAAAAGAAGGATATGTTTGAAAACATTTTTTTCCAACTTCATGGGCAACAGTGTATTTGAATGTCAGTACAGTTCTGCGGTTCTCAGCCTTTTTCTGTCGGGTCCCCCTTTGGAGGAGGGAATATCTCCAGGCCCCCCCTCAGTCCCAACAATATTGTAGCAGTGGTGCAATTATGACTTTTAACATTAATATTGTAACAATACTTTTTGCTTTTCCTTGAAAAATTTTTTTTGTGCAAATTAAAAATAACTTAGATTTTTGATCGAATAAGAAATAAACTCAACACAACTGCTCTGAGACAATATTTTTCCAAATAACAATAGGAAATGCACAGTTATCTTACAACTATGACAATAAAGTTACTTTTTTTAAAACAACAAATTTTGGTTACAAAGATGAGCACTTTAAGCCACTTCAGTGGCTGCAATGAGCCTGTTTCCATTGCACATCTCAGAGCATTAAAGTGCAAACTGCACAAACTGTGCAGAAACAGAACCACTGCACATATTTCTTTTCCAGTCCATTCTCCAAACCTAAACTCTTTGTCTAGTCTAGTGACAGATCACCATAGCAGTAAACTGGTTGGTTGTACGTCCCTAAAATGAGTCCAGGGTGCTCCAACACTAAAACATTAGTTCCACCTGCAGCATGCTCTAACCTGAAGAAAAAAAAACACCCAGGAGAGATCCCATGACCCCCCTGGCAAGCCTCCCCTAGGGCCCTCCCACAGTTTGAGAAACACTGGCTAAGTCACTTTTCCATTGGATATATGCGCAAAACTTTACCAATATTTACTAAATGTCGAAAAAACAGAAATGCGTAATGTCGGTTTTTCCATTAAATCCCAAATGTGATGATTTGTTTATTTGTTATCATGAGATGACACAAGAAGTCATTCTATAAACATGGCAACAAACATAAATACTGTGTTGATTTACAGATATATTCATTATTGTTACATATTACTCCTCTATCTCAGACTAAATTAAAAAATGATTTGTTTCCTGGTGTGTCCACACATACCATCCCATGTGTCTTTTAAAACTCTTCTTTGCTTGTTGTAATGTCCGTCAGCATCTGTTTTTTTTAATTCATGTGACTCTAGTTTTGGCATTTGCCAATATGCCATTTGCACCCAAAAAACTACTTCCTGCCAGCGCAAAAACTTTTAATCGAAAAACGAGAGTTTTGGCAAAATTAACGTTTTTCCATTAGGTAAATTTTTATTCGCAAGTTATATTTGCGCAATTTGAGGGTCAATGGAAAAGCAACTATTGTTGATCTCAAAAACCTGTTATAGACTTTAAGTATAATTCCTGATATTAATAATAAATAATAATGGATTAGATTTATGTGGCACTTTTCTATTAACGCATACTCAAAGTGCGTACAGTGGATCCATTATTCATTCACTCACACATTCTCCCTCTAGTGGTGGTAAACTACATATCTATCCACAGCTGCCCTGGGGCAGGCTGACGGAAGTGTGGCTGCCAATTCGTGCCTACGGCCCCTCCGACCACCACCGAACATTCATACACATTCATACACCAGTGTGAGTAACAGCACTGGAGGCAAGGAGGGGGAAGTGTCATGTCCAAGGACACAACAGCACATGACTGGGACAGACCGGGATTCGAACCGCCAACCCTTCGATTACTGGACAACCCGCTCTACCTTTGAGGGCTGATCTCAAGTAATTTTTTGATAAGAAGTGTCACTACTTATGATTGCAAATAAATACTGAAAATTAACATGAGATGTAATGTTAATATGGTATTCTATAAACATTCCTGATCCAGTGCGGTCGATATATGAGTAATATTGTACTAAATCATGTGACAGGACTTGTTTGGATGATGCGGAATGAAAGGAGCTGTGTTAGGACGGCCAAAACCTGGCTCTGAAACAGGGATCTGCTTATTTGACTGTAAATAATTTGATAACTTGTGCTTCCCCTTCAGTTCAGAGAAACTTCCTTGATGTTAGAAACTGCAGTATCAGGCCATTATACCTAACAGAGGCTCCTTACACAAACTGGCATTTAAATAGTGGAGCAGACAGAAACACTGGACAGTTTAACTTTGGCTTTGGCTGCCCTCAGATCAGATCAAATGTCAGCTTTTCTGCAGGAAGAAGTATAAGCTGTGTGTGAGTTCCATATGTTAGATGGATTTAATGGGCTCTGTACTGGAAATAGAACAAAGAAAGCAGACTGTGTGAACTATATGTGGATCTTATGGTGGAAAGTATTACAGTTGTGGACAAAAGCTACGCCTGATGACAGACTTAATCAGTCAAACAGGCGTACTAATATATAGTTATTTCTTTTCCATTAAAAAAGACGCATCTCAAAACGTATTTTCTTATTTAATCTGAAATGTTTCCTTATGACTATTTCAAACCCACGGAGCAAATGAAATGAACTAAACCTCGAGCCAAAGTCACCAACTTGTTTCATTAGCACATCCACATCCATCCTTTTAGGTCAAGCCTAAAGCAACTACAACTGATTTCATGTCAGTGCTAACCAGACTTGATAAATAACCATCATTTAAAGCAGATCTAATTACATAGACACTTGACTTGATTGCTTTGACTTTTCACACACAATTTAACATATTTGTTGAAAGTACTACCTTAAAATAACATGGCTGGAATCATTTGTTATTAATCAAATGAAACAGGTTAAATAAAACACCGAGCCGGGTTGTGATACCCCAAAACTCTGTAATGACTTTTATTTATTTATTCTTTGCATGCCCTATTTCTTGTTCTATAACCAACATTAAGACCAATCTGTATGCAATAGTGTACCATCCTAAAGTACACAAAGACCCTCTAATGGCAGCGCTGAGTGTCAGGATAGCAGCATAACCAGCTTGCTGAGTGAAGATAAGAGTAAATGTGTTTAGAGTAACAGGACCAAAGGGACTTGGATTGATGTTATGGTGCACATTTACTGGCAGTGCACTATCAATGCTATCAGATGAACAAGGAGGCCTTAGGGCATTACAACACAAGACTAATACAAAACGTCCAGGCCAGAGCGGACTCTAAATTTCTCTCCCCCAAATAATCTGGTGTCTTCACACAGATATCCATCTCCCTGAAGACCTAATGCCTTTGAATTTATTATCAGCTGAAGATAAGTAAAAGCTGAAGATGAGTTTCACAGATCCTTCTTTCCTTTGAAATTCTTTGTCTGAAGATACGATAGTTTGTACATTTGTTTTTTTTTTTTTTTTTTTTGTGGTGTTTAGATGTTGTGTAACCAACCTGGATCTCAGATACTAATCCAGTTCCGTTGCTTATCAACCCAGAACATCACATGCCACTGAAATTGAATCATTCTTAAATAAAGTCTTAGGACAAAATCAGTAGAATAGAAGTGTTTTTAACCCATAAGGACCCAGTGTGACTTTTGTTGCAGTTCCCAAATGAATATTTCTCTGTTTTTAACTTTTAAGTGTTGTTTTTTACCATTTATTATAATATTATCCTCTGAATTTAGCCCTTTGAAGTTAAAGGCTATTATATCAAAACAGAAAAAACTGAAGAAACAGTGACTTTTTCACTGCAAAAATCTAAATCTTACCAAGTGTATTTTTCTCATTTCTAGTCCAAATATCGCATGACACTTAAAATAAGACAGAGTAAGAAAGAGTAACTTTTCAGTGAGATATAAGAACTGATTTTTAGACAGTAGATCTGGAAAATGTGATTTCAGGAAATCTTACCATTCAAGATTTTTTACTTAAGTCAAGCAAAAAAAAAAAAAAAATAAATAAATCTGCCGATGCAAAAAGTGAAAATTATCTTGGTAAGATTTCCTTAAATAAGATTTTCCAGATCTGTTGTCTAAGTTCTTGTATTTCTCACATACAAGTTACTATTTAGGTGATTATGTCTTATTTTAAGTGTCATGAGATATTTGGACTAGAAATGAGAAAAATACACTTGGTAAGATTTTGATTTTTGCAGTGTTCAGTAAAATCGATCATTACCTGAACATAAACTAAGTGTCTCCATCCACTGTCATTGATCCAACTCCATGGGTTTTACTGGTGAATCAATGTTGTAG
>JAPQRP010000019.1:45197499-45210017 GCA_037367295.1 Apogon hyalosoma
GGCTGGGATAGGCTCCAGCGACCCCCGTGACCCTAGTGAGGATAAAGCGGGCTCAGAAAATGGATGGATGGATTATACACATGTATACTTGATATGTTATATAAGGTTGTTATAGTCTGCACCAGGGTTATACACCTGCACAATCAATATGTATAGTCATATATGTACCTATTGTTTCTATGTGTGGATATATGTCTCCAACTAATATGTTGGCCTAATATTCTCACACTTATGTCACTTATGTTTGCTCTAGATGTTTCTGTAGAATTGTTCTTACACAGTGTGAGTAAGAAAGTAAAGCAAAGTAAATTAGTAGAAATGTGTCTTGGGCACATTACAACACTATATTTTTAGGCTCTTGCATAAAATGAACTGCTCACCAACATTTGAAAACATCGGTACCAGCATAGTGTGTTTTTTCAGTTTGTATAAGTGATGATCTAACACTGAACTGATAAGATGACCTTTTGTAAAGATTATTTGAGTGTCAATTCTTCATGTTTTTTCCTCTAAAAAGATTAAAGTTTCTAAATGAAAGAAAGAATCATCCAAAAAAACATTTCACAAAGCGTCTGCAATCTGAAAAGAATAGCAGTAGGATGTTCAACATAACCAGACCTCTCTAACTAAACAGGTCCTCTCTAATAACAGACTTAGTGGAGAGTCTTTGATCTGCTGCGTTTATGGTTTTAGAGTAGCCACTATTCCTGGAAATAGGAGGGTAAGGTTAACTTATTGCATTTGTGGAAAAGAAGTTTCTTTTCAAATGTCATCAGAGGTTAGAGCAAAAAAACTGTTCTGCTGTTTGGAGCTGAAAGGACTGAAAAACACTCAATCCCTTACCTCTTTTTTCCACTCTCTGCTGACTCCTCACTAACATATTTGATTATTTTCCAGACTGCCACGTTGGTGTCTTAAAAAGGGACTACATACATAGAGGTTTGTGTGTTTGAACTTTAACCAGACAAAGTGCACTCTGTCTGATGTCACAATGACCCAAAATGCAAACAGGGATCACCCTACACTTTCTCACCACTCTGCATCACACAGGGCTGAAACTGAGGGCCTCCCAGGTCACTCCTTCTCCTTAGGGGATTGTGAGTGTCTTTCCAAATGCATCCCGAGACCTTCATACTCTTTCTGTTCACACAAAAAGCCCAGAAGGGGCTGGCCTGTGGGCGGGGAGTATGATAATACCCTCCAGAGGAAGTGAGCGCAGTCTAGTGGAATGTAGTTGCCATTAGTGGGAGTTGAGCTGAAGCTGGCTAACAAGCTAGCCTACTATGTTAAGACTGAGCTGGAGACACAGAGGAAAGTGATGAAAACATGCCTCACTTCACTGTGGTACCTGTGAAGGATCGAGCCCAAACCAGCTACGACAGTCTAGAGGGGATTAACTGGGTGGATTACAGGGACACTGGACAGGACTACCCTGATCATCAAGAAACTGTCAGTTCTGATGGTAAGTCTCACAACTTATTCAGAGTTCATCATCTGGTAGCTTTAAACCAAAATGACTCACATGGGACTGAAGTCAAATAAAAGTGTGATACTTGAACTGGACCCAGCACGGCATGGGCAAGTTGTGCTTTGTCCTGAGAGCCCCTTAAACAGCTGGTTGTATGGTTACCATGGCAATTCTCCAGGGCCAGAAAGCAGATTTCTGAGCAGACCGGACTGTTTTTGACAGCTCTGTTAAGTTAAAGCTGGGGGAAAACACTTCTTTTATTATTTTGTTGGTGCTATTTGCTGGTTATGGGAGTCTTTGAAAATGAACTCGGGGACAGATGAGAAACAAAGGAAAAACAATGAAAGGGGTGAGAGCCATGGGGAAGGACACCACGGGGGTGGGGTTGTATGGGGGGGTGATACCACCGCAACAAGAAAAGGCCTCAAGTGCTTCTCCGTACAAAAGATGGAGTTCTCTTTGTGCCAGGGGAAGATTTCTTTTCACACAGATTGGCGGCTCAACAACACAGTAGCAGATTTCTCCCTCCACGCTCCTCTGCCTCAGCCTGTCTCCCTCTGTCACTCTCTTGTTTCTCCACTGTATCAACACAGAAAAGAGGGGGGCATTCCCTGAGAAGAGAGAAAAGAAGGACGGGGGGGAAAAAAAGGAGAGGAGCAAGAAGTTTGCTGCCGCTGGGCAGGCTTATGAGCTACAGTGATTTGTGTGGTCTGAGCAGGGAACCAACTCTGGGGAAAAGAGTTTAAAGACACATAAGGGTGTGGCCTCCAGTTAGAAGCACCCACACTAACCGAGAACCCACAACATCTGAGTGGGCACAGGCAGACTTAATATTTCATTCTGTTTAGCTATAAGCATAATTCTGACTGAGACTTGTTTTCTAATGAGTATGGCTGGTTCAAGGCTTATCTGACAAGTAGATGATATACACAGGACAGAAGCATAATTCTACTTTCACATGCTGCTTGGTTTTAAAGCAAGAGATCCATGTAATTGTGAGTGAACTGTGCCATGAAGGTGTACTGGACTCAGCTTCAGTATGTCTGATACATTAAGGATAACAGGAGGAATATCAGCACATAGTGACCTCGCTGTCTGCTTGTACATTTCTGGAATGCATGGAAGTCTCACTTCATGGCTACATGGCATACTTTTTCAGTAGGAATGCAAGTTACCATTTATAGCTCTACTTTTAAAATAGTATTACAGTTGATGTTTGGGCAAAACTTTGTACTTTGTTCTTTTAAAAGATTTTATATACTGGGGAAAAAAAAAAAAGCCGGCCTGAAATAACCTTTTAGGGTCAGGCAGATTTACCGCAAGCCTGACTGTTGTTGTCTTCCTTGTCTTTATGCTGTCAGAATTCTTTGTAACCCACCCAAAGAGAACTTCCTGAAGCTTAAGAATCACAACCAGCTGTAAGGATGACTACATGCTGCATATGGAGAGAAGAAAAAGAAGAAACAGGAAGTGAGACTGTGATGAATGATGGCATAGAGCAGGGAGTAAATGTGTTATTTTAGAATATTATATATATAATATACTGTTCTCAAAGCTGTTTACTGAATACTTACAGCATCTCTGCTCAGTTTTTGATATACATGAAAGAGTTATTTAAACATAAAACTTTATAAACTTTTATCAGTAGTTTAATTCATCTTAAGGGTCAGAATGTGGTTGTAGATCATTTTAGGGTTCAGTTTTAGTTTTATATGCAGCGTATCATACATTGATGCAGAAATAAGTTGGTTAGGAAAGTTGTCGGTGTGCTGAAACAATCCCAAAGTTGGCTGGACAGTGGATGACTTAATCATGGGAGTGGTGGCACTGGGTATGGTGTGTGTCTCAGCCCTAGTGTGACGTCTGCAGCCTGGAGGAAGTGACACAGTGCAGCGTCTGTTCCAGCTCTGTGAACTCGGCTCTGTTTCAGGCAGGCCAGGTCCAACCCAGCAACACTGTGGTCATTGTTGTAGTGCTGTACACCTCAGCAAGACCAACTACCCTCAAAAACTTTACATGTTTTACTGGAAAGCTTCTAGCTATATGTAGTGCACTTCTTGCATTTGGTGCTGAACGAAATGCACTAAAGGCCAAATCACACTGGTGATAGCAAATCTAATACGTTACAGCCTTGTAACAACTAGGAAACATTTCTTTCTTCAATTCATAAAAACCTAAACATCCATCACCGACCGAAAGCATCTACTGATCTAAAATGTTTAATACCTTTTGATCCACTAATCCTATCAATACATGTAAAGAACTGGTGTCAAAATGCAGGTTTCATCTTTTCATGGTCATCAGATATGACCCATTTGGATGTTCAGAGGCTCCGTAGACACCGTGGAAACACCATCATCTTCTACAACATTGATTCACCAATAAAACCCGTGGGGTTTGATAATGGAAATGCTTGGTTTATGTTCAGTTAATGATATATTTTCTTGAAAAAGCTCCTTTTTCTTCTCTGTTTTTGATAATAACCCTCAACTTTAATCTGAGCTTTTATGAACATTTTCATTATCAATAAATTAAATACAGGAAAATATGTATTTATATTGATAAAATGCAAAATACAGAGGATAATATTATAATAAATGGTGATAAATCACTTAAGTAGATATAGGTAGATATGGAGACATTTTCATTTGGGAGCTGACACAAAAGTAGCACTGGGTCTTTATGGGTTAAAGTGTGGAAGGTATCAAAAGTATACTTTCTCCTTTCTCTTCATTTTTGGGACATTATGGTAGAGTTTGATTTTGTTCATCTTTTTGTCTTTCAGGTTTTTTTTTACTATGTGGTTTTTATGACTGACACTTCATTATGCTTATGCTGTATTACAAAAAATGTGAACTAAAGCATGTTTGGGTACATTTACATAACAATAGAGTTATGTTTAGAATTATATTAGGAGAAGAGCCTCCTGCTCCTGTCACTTCTCTCCCTAATTCTGGAAAAGAGGGTGAGCATTCCTGTCATGCTGTCGGGCATACCACTCAGATGACCCTTGAGAGATAAACACACTGTGGTAGAGCAGAAATGTGAAACTGATGACAGAGTTGGAACAACAGTGGTAACCAACAACCATCCATTCCAGACTACACATGTTTATATATTACCTTTAACAACTGCTGTGTCTGGGTCAAAGTGGAGAAAATGAAAAACACAGCTCCTCAGATGTATTATTTAACCTCCTTATGCATTTGTGCTCCTTCTGATGATGCTTTTAAGTGCAGTTTAATGACTTGTGAGAGATTGAATCCCTTCAGTGTATTGTGCATGTAGCAGTGATTTTGCTGCATCGCACAAGACACATGTCGACTGATGGAGCACTATGAACAGATTTGATACCTCTTCTTTTTTTCCCATTTATTTATAATGGGGAATATTTCAAATGTCTGTAGCAGCAAAACTATTGATGGAATTCATACCAAATTTGGTTTATAGATTGCCAGTAATCCAGAATAGATCTGATTACATTTTGGGAACAGTAGGTTAAAGATGAACATTTTTATGAATTTTTCAATCCTTTTTTTTTCCCCATGTACTTACAATGGGCGAAATTTCAAATGTCTGTAGCAGCAAAACTATCACTTGAATTCATACCAAATTTGGTTTATAGATTGCCGGTGACCCAGAATAAATGTCAATACATTCTGGAAAAAATAGGTCAAAGTTTCAGTTTCTTATGAATTTCTAAAATCTTTTTTTTCCATTTACTTATAATGGGGTCGAAATTTCACGTCTGTAAAAACATCACTTTTGTTTCAATTTACTTCAAACTTAGCACATATATAGAGGCTATTGATATGCTGACATCAGCACATGCATAGACATGATGACATCAGCTGGATCGATGCCAAAATAAGCTACAGTATGTGTGAGGGGCGGGGTTTGTTTGCACCTGGCACTGCTTGTTTGTGTTTTATTGCTAGAGAACCATATTTTTTACACTAAAGGTTCACTATTAGTATCTTTTAATTTATGATACCAACATGCATAAGTAAATAAAGCTGTACATCTGTACTGAAATGAACAAAATATGTGTGAGTTTTCTATGCACCAGGCATGTAGCATCATACCTAAAGACATCAGTATCTGTTTTTCTAATACACACTATGTCCCTGTAACACATTTTGCTTTTAGTAAATAGGTTCCCTCACAGACATCTTCATTTGCTTAATTTGTGTTTTTCTTAAAAGTAGTTGTACCATGCGTGCACCTCTTCCTGCCCACCTTTAACCCTCAAGTATGTGGTTGTGTGCTGCACCTGTTTCATCATTAGTACACACATCAAAGCTAATATATTTTGCTGTATGGCACAGCAGGTTCACATTCCTCAGTTCTGTTCAGATGCTGCTCTGCATGAGACAGCGATTACAGTGATTACAGCTAAAACTGGCCTATTGCTACAGATTGTGTCCTAAAGGCAAGAGAGGGAGGGGAGTGGAGAAAAAAATAAAAGCTAGAAAGTAATTTAGGAATGACAATAATATACAGCCTTTTACTGCACTGCGTATAAAACTATGCATACTTTATAGTGTATAAATCAAACTGTGCTGTGAATAATGTGCAGACAATAGAATGTCCTGAAGAGTAAGGTCATCTTACAAACCTAGAAAAATACACAGGACTGAACACAGCGCACAGTAGGAAACAAACAAGTGGAGACTTTGTGTGTTATTGTCAAATGCAATCTAGATCATGTAGTGACACTTTGTATTCACAGATGCTGCAAATTATATAAATAATCTCAAAAAAGAACATGCAATATGCACAAGCTTCCTCCCTGTTTAACACCTCTAAATAACCATAATCAGTGAAACATTTGTGCCAAGTAGCTTCACAAAGCCCCCAAACTTTGGGCTAAGCCGTTCGACTTTTCTGCCTCTCAGTGTTAAGTCTTAAATGTTCATTAAAAAGGAAGTTTAGCAAAGAGGCTTTTCCAAACCCCAAGGAGCTAACTGACAGCGATATTGTTTTCCATGTCTGATCGGCTTTATAACATGCAAACACATTGCAAGTTTTCCTTTTCTGAAACAGTCAGTTATTCTCAAAGCACAAACTATCTGATCTGTAAAATGACCAGAAAACTGTTTACTGTTCATTTGATGGTGAGTTTTCCAGACATTTGACACAAGTTGTGGGATATAAAACAGGCTTTTTTCAGAACTGATTTGGTTGATTATTTTTGCAGGTTTTTCTGGTTTAGAAGTACATACTTTGACCTTTTTAAAAGCTTAAAATTCTTATTGCCCCGCCCCCTGAAGAGGAGGCAGTGGGTGTTGTTTTTGGTTTGATTTGTTTGTTTGTTTGTTTGTTTGTTTGTTAATACTATCAGCAAAACTATTGGTTGAATTCATACCAAATTGGGTTTATAGATTACCAGTGACCCAGAATAGATGTGGTTACATTTTGGGAACAGTAGGTCAGAGGTGAACTTTTTAATGAATTTTTAAAGTCTCTTCCCCCCATCTCTGTTATAAAAGCCAAGTGACCTGTGTGTGTGTGCGTGTGTGCGTGTGTGTGTGTGTGTGTGTGTGTGTGTGCGTGTGTGTGTGTGTGTGTGTGTCTGGGGATTCACACAAAATTCAGAAAGAGCTGACTCCTGCAGTTTGGCATACTTACGTATTTTAGGTCAAGGATCACAGAGGTGAAAACTGCATATTGATACAAGCTATACTTTTGGAGTTATTAGTTTTTCAAATTATAATGGGTTTACAGGCAGCCTGTGGACGAGACCATTCACAGCTTTTTTCCTCCATTTACTTATAATGGGTGAAATTTCAACTGTCTGTAGCAGCAAAACTATTCATTGAATTCATACCAAATTGGGTTGATAGATTGCCAGTGATGCAAAATAGATGCCCTTATATTTTGGGAAAAGTAGGTCAAATATCAAATTTTTTATGATTTTTTTTTTATCTTTTATTTTTTTCTCCCATTTACTGATAATGGGATGTCAAATGTCTATAAAAACAAATTTTGTTTCAATTTACTTCAAACTTGGCACGTATATAGAGGCAATTGATATGCTGACATCAGCACATGCATAGACATGATGACATCAGCTGGATCCATGCTAAAATAAGCTACAATACGTGCGAGGGGCGGTGTTTGTTGTGATTGGGAATTGATTTAGTAAGAAATCCACAAAGAATGAATCTCAGACCCGCTTGGCACCGAAGCGTTCTGACAAAATATGTTCTTTAGAAAGTTTTGTAGTGCTCTGTCTCATTCCAGATGGTACAACTAAAAGTGAACTCTAGACCTGCTGTCAGGTCTAGAGTTCAGTGGGCTTCACTGGGAGCCATACAAAAGGTTAATTAACACTTTGTGCCACAGAAAATAGCAATACAGCACCCAGTACTTTCAGACATAGATCACTTTTACACTCATACTCTAAGAAACTTTAACCAAACAAACATAATCAAAAGCAACATACAGGCTTTTACTAAATGTATAAATAACACCCAATAATTCCCCCCTGGGATTAATAAAATATTCTGATTCTGATTGTAAATCTGTGCATAACTGTGTTTAGTCTTGTAACCTAGTGAAAGTCATGCATGAGTCGCCTTAAGTCCTCTCCTCAGATACGCCCTGTAAATATGCCTGGTCTGTATAGACAGTGTTTGATCTTCTGAGCTGTTTAGGAAGGAACACGGATGACAAGTTGGTACACGTCACTGTAAAAGCCTCTGCACTGTTTTTCGGCTCTCAGCATGAGTCCTGTGTGCCTTCATAACAGGCTGGTTAATCTTTAATCCTTTTAATTAGACATTTAATATGACATTATTACCAAGAGACCCCCACTGTCTCCTCAGCACTTTAAGGTGAGTTTTACTTCAAATTAAATGAGCTAGAGGCTAAACTCTTGTGACAGAGCGCAGTGTTGGGTCTGAAATAGCTCAAATTTGTGCCAGGAAACTTTTACAGATTTCACTCTATGGTCCTGTGTGTAGACTGCCCCCACTAAATTCAGTCCCCTTAAGATGAGTCACAGATTCTAACTTCTCCACACTGCGGCTTCTCACGTCATTAAACAGATGTTGGTGTTTAGTTGACGACACTAGAGGACAGTGTTTACATTGTGGACATTTTCTCTTGTCAGGAAGCTCGTAGACATGATAGATGAAATCTGGCTTTCATGAACAGCCCTTCCTCAATATGTCATTGAAAGAAAACACATTGTCATTGGTAATAAAGAATTGATTCATGGCCCTCAAAGACCTGAACAGTAAATGGTCACTTAAAGCATCTACTGATCTGAAATGCTTAACAATGTTTTAGTCACTAATTCTATCGATACCTGTGAATAATTCAGGTAAAATGCTGTTTCTCAGCTTTTCAGTGGCATCAGATGTGTCTGATTTGTACATCCAGAGGTTTCATAGTCAAACACTGGAAACACTGATTCAATAGTAGGTTGACAAATGACAGTGGTTTTAAATCTTCATATTTATGTCATGTTTGCTTCAGTTTCATCTGTTCTGATATAGTAATCTAATATCAACACTATACTACATCTCTCCTGTTAAAGGTTAATGTGCGTGGTCCCTGTCTAGATAAATTAATAAAATAAAATAAAAAATATATAATAACCTGAATTTACTTTTATGCTTTTACAAACATCTATGTGATCAGTTAATCAAATACAGGACTTTTTTTTTTTTTTTTTTTTAGGTAACATTTAAAGTGGAAATTTTGTACTACTATTTTGTATTTATTTATTATTTATTTATTTATTTTTGTCTTTCTTGTAATCTGGAGGGGATGTGTGCCAGGGGAGGGGGGGTTTGTTCTGTATGTTGTTTGTCTGTTTGTTTGACTTCTGGATCAAACACCAGAACTGTGGTCTTTGTTTTTCTATGTGAAGAAAATATATAAATATAACAATAAATAGAAGGTTTGGGAAAAAAAGACAAAAATGAAATACTGGACGTTGATGGACGTTACAACAAGCGAAGAAGAAGAGTTTTAAAAGAAACATGGCGCAGTATGTGTGGACACACCAGGAAACCCAATCATTTTTGAATTTAGTACAGGATAGAGGCATACTACTACTACTACTACTACTAATAATAATAATAATGAATATATCTGTAACTCAGCATGATATTTATGTTCACCGACATGTTTATGGAATGACTTCTTGTGTCATCTCTTGATAATAATAAACAAATCACAGCATTTGTGATTTAATGGAAAAACCAACATTGCGTACTTCTGTTTTTTCAGCATTTAGCAAATATCAGTAAAGTTTTGCACGGATGTTGAATGGAAAAGCCACTACTGTGATGTAATATATGCGGAAATGACCAAAAATAGTCATTTGCCCGATACAGAGTTAAAGGTGTTTAACAGTTTTTTTGCCACTGTATGTACCCCAGTGACGACACATGTGCTAAAAATGTGTGTGTGTGTCTGTGAGTACACTTTGCCACCCCCCCACCCCCCATTGTGTGCATGCGTGTGTGTGTGTGTGCCATGTGTTCACTCAGGCCTGTGAGTGTTCACCCTGGGTGACCGAGTGTCCCGGATAGTAATCGACAGGTCCCCAAGCCAGAGCTCAGAGCACTGCAGTACGTAGAGTGCAGTCTGTTAACTATGCACACCCACAGCAGCACTGGCCACACTGAGACAGAAAACACAGGTGAGTGAGGAACAGCTCTGAAGTTCAACCAACTACTTAACTCTCACCTAATCGGTACAAAGAGAACACAAGTGGGAATATTTTGGTAATTCCATTTCATGCCCTGTTGGTAAGTTGACAGACTTTTTGTCACAGGATTAATTTGGGCTTCGAAATGCCACTGTTTAAGATGACATGCTCCAATAATCCAAGCTTGGGTAACTTCTAGGTAATGAGGTGTGCATGCCCGTGTGTATAAATGTGTGTGTGATAAAGTTTGTAGTGCAGTTTTTGCGTGCAATAATTGCCCCAAGCTCCGTTCTCAGCTCTGCTTGATTCTTCTCTTCAAAAGCAGAAGTTAATGAGAGTTACATCTAATTATAAGCTTGTTTATCAACTAGACCTCCTGCTGTCAGTTTAACCTGGTTGACACCGCCAATATATCACTGCAACTTTGATTCAACTTCAAGGTCTTTTTTTTTTTTTTTTTTTAAATTTGGAGCTTATTGTGACGTCTGAAGTACACGGTCTATATGAGGGGACAATTATATACATGTTCAACATATAATGATTATTAATAAATGTAATAAAAAACTACTAATGGGAGAGAACATTGTGTTTAATTTGTAGTGCTAATATTAGCATATTGACGCAATATTAATATTTAAGCGTTTTAAACATGAAGAATTTCCACCTTTTCTTTAATCAACTTAAATATTTCATTTTAACTACAAATCTTGTAACAGTTACCATTGATTCATTTCCACCAATTTCTATAAAAACGTAGGATACTGACTCAAATCATTTATAGCTTTGATTTGTAAGAGTTGTTTATTTTAATCCAAATTGTTGTTACTTTTTTTTATACATTTTGTTATATAAAAAATGACTGGACGTGATTTAAAAAAAATTAAGTGAGCACTGCTTTTATTCTTATTTTTGTCTAAATAATAAAAGCATAACTGGAGATTTAACCCATATACACCTAATGCTATTTTTGTGGCAGTTCCCAAATGAATGTTTCTCTATATTTAACCTTTTTTAAGTGATTTATCACAATTGATTGTAATATTATCTTCCTTATTTTGCTTTTTTTTTCAGTATAAATCATGTATTTTCCTATATTTAATTTACTGATCATGTAGATGTTCATTAAAGCTCAGAGTAATAGTAAGTGTTATTATATCAAAAACAGAGAAAACTCAAGAAAAAGTGACTTTTTTGTCAAAGACATCAATAACTGGAATTAAAACAAGTGTGTCCATCCACTGTCACTGATCCAACTCCATGGGTTTTACAGGTGAATCAATGTTGCAGAAGATGATGGTGTTTCCATGGTAACTACGAAGCCTCTGAACATCCAAATGGGTCATATCTAATGACCATGAAAAGATGACACAAACTGTATTTTACGCCAATTATCTGCATGTATTGTTAGGATTAGTGGATCAACAGGTATTAAACATTTTAGATCAGTAGATGGTTTTGGTTGCTGATGGAGGTTTGGGTTAATGTTGTCTTTAAAGATGGTATCATCAGCAGTAATATCACGTGATACAGATTTTTTTTCACTTTCCTCTCAGGAACGAGACCGTTCACACCACCACCAAAGTTCCACAGTTCAGGAATTCAATCAGATATCTTCTCTTGCAATGTTAAAAAAAAAAAGAATGTTGGAAAAAATAAATAAATAAAAGCATCCTCGTCCATGTCCTACATTTGCTCTAAGTGTCATCTACATGTACATCAGTGCTGTAGTAATTCTGCTGATGAGTGAACAAAAAGTAAAGAACATGTGTTTTCTCTGCTAGTAGTAAACTATACTCTGTATTCTAGTCAAAAAGTAGCTTTGTTTCTATCAGTTTACTGAGATGCTTTTCTCTCTGTTCTCAGGACATGGAAATCACAAAGAGGACAGCCCTTTTCTCAACAGCGCTGATGCTGCTAGCAAGAAGAATGACTTCTACGACAGGAACCTGGCATTGTTTGAGGTTTGTTCTTACTTTGCTTTGCAATCTTTTTTTTTTTTTTTTACCACTAAAACAACAAAAACAAAACAAAAAACTCTTGTTTCCATGGCATAAAGAATCTTAATTTTTCCACCTCTATATTATTTTATTTAGTCAACTCAATCATTCATTAGTTGGCTGAGCATGATGTAGATTTTATGCTAATTTATCTTTGTATTCATGAATCAATCTGACTCTTTTTATACTGTAATTCATCTACATAGTCTTGCTGTGGGTTTTATTTAATTAATTAATTTATATATTTAGTTGTGTGTGTGTGTGTTTGTGTGAATAAGCAATGTTGAAGATGATTTTCTGTCATGATGTACAGTTGTGCTCATAAGTTTACATACCCTGACTGAATGCACATGGGACGGTCTTGAATGTTCCAACATGACAATGA
>JAPQRP010000019.1:45241825-45281581 GCA_037367295.1 Apogon hyalosoma
CTATCTATCTATCTATCTATCTATCTATCTATCTATCTATCTATCTATCTATCTATCTATCTATCTATCTAAAACATGTTCACAGTGACTGAAACGTACAATTCAAGCTGGATAAAAAAAAAAAAACAAAAAAAACCAGTTACATTGTACACATTGTTTTTCCTTAATTTTATTCATATTTTATGTGGTAGCCATCAAGGCTCAGTGTCAGATGAAAAAAAAACTATGACTAGTTGAATAACTATACTCTGTACATACTGTCAGCATTGGCTTTGGGATATTTAATTCCTTTTATTAGCATAATCACCCTCAAAATGTTTTCAGATACAAGTCTTTCCATTGGCAGGGTGGATTTCTATTAACTAGGTTTAAAAAAAAAAAAGAAAAAACCTGAAAAGTATGGTAATTAACTGGAACTGTATTTCTGGATAGGTGTGGATCTGTGGATGTATTGGAGATCTGATACCTGCTTCTGGAGTGACAGCAAAAACAAAATGCTGAGGTAAGAGTAGCCAGAATTTATCCCATCCTTTTCTCTTTCTTTCTCTTTCTTTTTTTCTTATAAGTACTTTACAGCTACAGCCCTAATGTGAGAAGAGCTTCGTTGGAAAATGTCATTCTCCTGTAGCTCAACGTAAATAATATAAAACAAAATGACAACTTAGTTCAGTATTTACAAAAAGTAACATTAGTAAGTTGAAATATTAATTTTAAGTCACACTGGTGCAGTTGTCAAAGCGTTTCAGTTCTGTCATTGATTAAAGTCAAGTCTGATAGCAGTGGGGACCAAGGACCTTCTTTAATGGTCAGTCCTATAGTGCAGTGAAATGGATCACTTACTGCAGTTGCTTCTCTGATTACTTAGAATATGGTGAAGACAATGATCTGACTGCAGATTAGCATACATGACTAGTCAAACGTGTAGCATCCAACTGCAGATATTAAAAAAACCTGAGCCTCCTCTGAAAAATAGCTGACTCAGTCCCTTTTAAGAGAGTGTATCTTTGTTCAGTGAACGGTCCATCTTAACTTCGTTCATGTCCAGATCCACACTCAGATATTTCTAGGTCCGCACTGCATTGATGTCCTCTCTACAGATATTTACTGTGTGCAGAGAATATTTAGGGTTTTAAAAATTCACTACTTTGTCTTACGTTTTGGAGGTGTTTAATCCAGAATATCATTATTCAACCAGGTCTCAAATAAAACATTTTTTACCTCATTTTTAATGGTCAGAGAGTTGATATTGCCCATGGGGTTTGATGGCAGAAAGGTTGTAGCCATTAGAATTGCACTTGCCCCGAGTAAATCACAGTTTGAATCATTAATACACTCTGTCACCACATTTGGTGTATGCATATGTATTGTTTTTATTGATTTATTTTATAATATAATTTAATATAATATAATATGTGCTCTATCTAAAAATTCAAATAATTAACAGTGCTCTATCACATGGCTGCCATTAAGTCAGGTGCATCATTTAATCATAGTGTGAGCTTGAATTTTAGGATTTCAGTCACAGAGAAGATATTGATTTGTCAGATTGGAATGGTAAATGCAATAGCCGCCAAATGTTTGGTGATGTGTATAAAGTATTTTTTATCCAAGAGTAAAACTTGGATTTGCTTTTGAGAGAATAAAGCTTTAACCTCACCAAATTAGTTTATTTAAATCTGATGTCATTAAACTGCAACATATATATTGATCCAGTTTTTTATGCTGTTTTACTGGATCTAAAATAGATATATTTTTGGCACCACTTACTCGGAGTAGTTCTAGTCAGATTATTTTTCTTGCTTTTACCAAAGTTAAAATGCAACATGTGATATTATGAACAAACTGTAACTTGACTTAAACCTGAATTCCAGTCCACTGAATTCAACCTCTGCCCCAGCAAACTTAAAATGTGCCTGTGCCTAATGAACCAGGGATGTATTGTGCAAATGCAAATGAGTCAGAGTGTTGATGGTGAGCATCAGGGTGCCACAAATGAATTCCAATTAATTTCAGTGGGACGATACAAAGCCTGATTCTGTGGTCCACCCACTGTGATTTGGCCTTGTAGTTTGTAATGAGGAGAGTGATTCGTCTCTGATTGGAGCACCCTACAGCTTCGATAAAGTAATCACAACTGTGTTGATATTACTCGACCAATTCTCCTACTGTGCAGAGTGGACCCCCAGCTGGCACTGTTTGAATTCATATTAACCAAATCATTTAGTCATATGTGGAATGTGAGTGCAAATGTGACATCCCCTCACATTTTGATGAAGGTTGTGGACCAAATCCTTAATATTAGCATAGTTTGCTGCTGCATTTGTTGTACAGAATGCGATGCAAAGTATAGATGTGAAGGTACTTACTGTCAGAAGATGCTGCTTCACATTTTGAGCTTAAGTGTTTTTTTTTAACCCTGAGAATTAGTCATTTGCATTCTGAATATTGAAAAATGTAGTTTTAGTAAGTTGGTATCCTTAAATATTTTTTATGACTGATTCATATCCAATCAACAGGTTCATTTACAGGCAGAGAAGACTAAAATGTACATTTTTTAGATTGCAAGTGAGATTTCAATGATTATAAAGTTTTTGAGTAAGATTAATTTTCATATTAAAAGCATTCTATAATTGTCTTTTTCCTCCTCATTTTTCACACTTTATAGTACATGCTATATTTGAGTGATAGGGACAAAAATATATTTGTAATATATTTGCAGCATAGCAAAATCACAATAGTTTTTTTAGATTTTTTTTTTCTTTTTTATAAAATTTGTAAGTTAAAGCCATCCTAGGTGTCACAAAATAGCATTTCTCTTGGAAAACAAAAGTTGAAGTCCATGACAAATCAATATTAATCCTACCATAAATAACTTTAAGACATACACTATGTGAAAGATAGTGCTGTCAGTAATGTTGCAGTACTTGGACTACAGGTTAAGGTTTAAAGGATAGGATTTAAAGCAAAAATGCCTTAAATGCAAACACAGTTTACAACGTTGACAGAAAATTGTGATGAGATATTGGGAAAAAAAATTGGTGTGAGAGCTGTCTCTAAGGAGCTAACCAGTCACAGCAGTACTGAGCCATGTTTGTGATGAACTGAACAGTGATGAGAGGTAACGTGTTGTGCAACAAAACACAGCAGGATATATAACAAGTGCATTTAACCTGCAGGTTCAGTGTGATTAAACACACTAGTGTTTCATCTACAAATTGGTATGACTGAGTCCTTGGACTCTGCTCTGAGTCCTGATTTTTTGTTGAGTCCCACTGCTATACCGTTGAGCCCTGAAATAAACTTTAATTTTAAAAAGTTGTTTCATCATCTTCATTTTCCATATTAAATCATTCACAGTGTCACACATATACACCATTGTACACATATAAACAGAAAGGGAAACACAGTCATATTTTAGTGAACTGTTTAATAAACAAATGTAAATATTCTGAAAGAATGATGATTTTAAAACATGTTAGGGTGATGTGATACAGACTGGTCAGTGGTGGTACTCCTGGTGAGTGACAAATCAAAAGACAAATCAACAGTGGCATATGGTCCAGTTACTGCGGAGGTCAGACACAAGCTTAATGCTACAAAACCCATGATGCATTGTTCTTTGTAAAATACATTACCGCCAGTTTCAGTGAATTTGTGACTGTGAGAAGAGCAGTGCTGCAGGACAGAGAAAAGCTTCAACTATTTTGTGACAGTTTTTACCTGATGTTGACGATAGGGTCATTTACACTTATTTCACTAAGAGAATAAGAAGGAGTACATTGAGTTTATTTTAAATATCACCCAATTTGAGGATAAGCCTAACAATAGTATTTTTATACATAGAGTATGCGTAATGAAGGAGAAAAGCCCATTTATTGTCATTGAGCACAGAAATAAAAGCTACATTTAAGTTTGCCTTGAAGACGTTGCACATAAAATGACACAGGGTAGCTTGACATAAATAGTGTCAAAATGCAGTTTTGTTTTTACTATGCTTACAGTTATTACTAGAGTTGTTTATTTTATTACAAATGAATGTAAAAACTTTGTGGGAAGAAAACATGTTCTACCGAGAGCAACACTGGAAACTAGTGATAAATACTGATCTATTTTCCTCTTAATAGGGAAATAAAATAATAAAGCCGTTCAGTTAAATTGTTTCAGTTTTTAGCCTTTGGGGTAATGAAAAAGGCACCATCATTTTTTTTTTTTTTAATCTTTGTACATTTGCCCTTTTCTCGTCAAACTCTATAGATTCACTTTTATAGTTAAATATATCATGGGAGCCTTTTCTCATCCTTTATATATTGCATTCAATGATAATAAAATGGTGGAGTGCAGTCTTTACACTTGTTTGATTGTTGTAAGACGATATCAGTATTTAATACATGGCATTCTTTCTCCACCAGAGGGCAGCAACAGTCAGAATAAACCTTTATTTGTCATCATCTTTTTAAGCCCATCCATCATATATGAATATGAAATACATGTGTAATGCGTATAATAATAATTTACTGATGCATTCCTATGTATCTATTAAACTGTAAATGATAAGCTCCTTAAATATGTGGTAATATAGTTTTGCTACAACAGCTTTGCCTCTTGAAATTCTGCTATAACCAATAGAATTTCCACTTTGCTAATCACTAGTTGCAACCAGTGTTTTTGAAAATGGTCTTAATGTAATGTAAATACAACATGTTCTCATTTTCTGTTAGGGCTTTCGAAAGAACACTGAAGACATTTTGGTCTCCGAAGTTCTCATTTCTTCTGCTCTGAATTCTGGCAGCTCTGTATTCAGTGTTCATTATCTGCACTTACAGCTTTGACTTAAGCACAGCAATTACATCCTCAGCTGCACTGATTAATCCAACATGGAGGCATTTCACAAAATGGTTTTGAAAAGACATTTTCTAGACACTTACCAGGGAGTAGCTGTGGTGCAGCTTGTTTATGCAGATAGACCACAGCCAGTCACACTGAAATAAGATGTTTTCAGTAGCTGCTTAAGTGTTCTCTTAACCTCTAGTGTACACTGCGCAGGAAACAATAGACTATTCAGGAAGTGATTAATTTAATCTGTTTTACTTCTGACATAAGATGGAGGTCTGGCTGATGTCATGTTTGGCTAATGCACATTTCTCTATTGTTGAACGTAGTCCCTCTACGGCCATTCGTTAACATCTTCACTGCTCCCTGCTTAACTGCTTAACCTTCTATTCTCTCCTGGCAATCACGTAATCAATCACTGTCCCATTACTTGACAAGCCAGACAAAGAGAGTGTATGAGTGAGAAAAACCTTTTGGCCTGTCTCGACAAGCAAGAGGAATGTCGACTTCAGAGGGCGAACACAGGCAGAAAACATAGGCCCAGTAAATATTCAATTTAAAGGATTCCCAGATAAGGCGGGTTGAAAAATTGAGGCAGCACCCATTCTTCTAGATAAGAGAAGACGGAGCCATCTGGAGGCTGGGAGATAGCGAACTCCCACGCCATCCCAGAGACCTCACTCTCATCTGCTGCAGCGGCAGAGAAGTGAAAAACAGAGTGCCAACACTTTCATTATGTTAACTTCAAAATGAATTTATTCACATTCTGTGCATGTAGTTATTGGCTTTGGTAAATAGAAAGTTATTGTTGTGTCTACCACAAAAGATAACCATTATCAGTCAGCCTGAATATGTTATCCTAAAATTAGGTGACTATTATTACTAATTTCTCAAATACTCGTTTTAACAGCTCCGAATCAGTATTTGCACAACAGTGATACATTTTATTAGTGACTAATTTTGCAGTTAGGTGAATCATTAACTGTTATCGAATAAAAAATTAACTGCATTCTGTCACTGAAATCGTGTAAGGTTTACATAGCAGAAAGCATCAGTCCATGACACTTAAAAGTTGGACTGGTTAGTATGCTCACCCTCTTCTGACTTGCACAACAAATTCAAGATGGTTATCTTTTGCCAGATTTTGTACATAGAAAGAACAGTTAATGTGCTCAATCTATCCACACACACAGTGGAAACCAAATCCACACTGTAGTGCATTCTATCCACAGGCCTGTATCCTCTGCTAATCCACCTTGACTGCACCTTTGAAAACAAACATTATTGACAAAATAGACTCTCAGCTTGTGAATAACCTTGTTCACATTCCTATTGCACTTTGTTGACTCCTCCGCTATGCCATTTCATGCCAGTCACATTGGATTTGGCTGTGGGATAATGCTTTTGTCAGTATGTTTTATCTGTTCTCTCACTCAGGTACGCTATGCCGTTATCCCTAATTACCCCCACTGCATTTTACACTTGGCCCAGAATTCTTAATGCTTGATAACAGATGCAGGTCGATTGGAAATTTACTTATAGCGTATATCTCTTTGACCTGCATCTCAGACTCACTGTCCCATAGGCTCTTGGGTGAAATCTGTTAACTCTATGATAACAATGACCTGGAGTGATAACCTTCCAACAGTCTCGAGGACACACAGTTTGCCACATACGGTATGTGCTGTATTGCAGTCGCAGCATTTCTTATTCAACCTTGGGTGCTCTGCTGTGCTGTGATTCATTTAATGGGATCGAGAGGGAGGTTAATCACTATGTCCGCTATAGACTGTTAACGTGGCAGCTGACCATTATATGAAATATTTGTATTGCTTTGAAAGATGCATTTAAAGCTCAATTCAATAGGAGTGAATTGTCTTCTCAGTTAGGAGTCACTTTGAGTAATTTACTTAAGGAGGCCGACATCTGCCTTTGTAGATTTTCATTAAGATCAGCGGTAAAGCTTCAGACAACGTTCCACTCGTCTAAGTTATTATCCCCAGAAGACATGGCCGATTAAGTGGAAAAAGTCCTTAACTGTTTGACTAAAATAATTCTCTGGTTTCTATCAAAGCATGTTATTTTGTTTGTTTCATTTAGAACAGCTAAAGACCATAATATGTCAAAAACCTGCCGTGCTGCATCCATTAAATTCAATAAATACGCTCACAGTTGTTTTCTTTCTCTAAGTGTAATTTTGATCCAATTGCCATAGGTGTCTGCAGCTTCCTGTTAAGATTGAGCAACTATTTAGAGCTTTTTTTTTTTTTTTTTTTTTTTTAACAAAAAATACCAACATGAAAATGCACAGTGTCAGTGCATAAAAAATATCAGCTCTGGAAAGTCTGCAGCCATTTCATTTATTATGTCAGTCAAATACAAGTGCATAGTGGTACTGTGAAAGCTTGGCAGCATATTATTTTGTTTGAGCAATAGTAAAATACAGGTGAAAAAGTAACTTTTTCTATAGATTTGGTGGGTGGTTAGTCTTATAGCGTTAGAGCACAAACAGTGTAGCATGTTGCCTTGGTTTCATATTTTGCAGGAACAGAGTAGTGTGAAGGTCTGTCAAGCCTAGTTTTAATCCTTTTCTCCACTGTGTTGTGAGATGTTATGTTGCTATCTTAATGATAATCTGTGCCTGTATTTTTGCCCCAGGCATTTCTGTCAGACTGGGTTGGTTTAGGAGCTGTGCCTTATCAACAGCTTTGTCATTAAATCAGCTTTTTTTTTTTTCTTCTACAGACAAATTTCACTGCCGTTATTCTTATCAACAGATCGGCACACTGTGATTTTCTGTTCAATCAGAGCTTTGCAAATTCAATGATGTGTGAGTAAGAAAGATTAAATACAAAACAAAATTTGCATTGAAAAAAATATTTAATTTGGTTTTTCATGAGAGTTAATCAGACACAGAAATTGAGCATGTTTTGCATTTATTATATCATCAATGGCTTTAAGCGGTTTTTATTTTCTGGTATTGGTGTCTACCGTATGTATTCTCAGAGGCTACACATAAGAACATGAAGGGATAGAAGATGGCTGTAACATGATGCTATTAAACAATTTTATCCACAGGCTGCAAGCAAGAATCTGTAACCTGTGTAATTCATGGCTTTTTCTTGTATATATGTGTGAAATGGAATATGAATGAAAATGTTATAGCAGGGCATCACACATCACTGTTGTGGATGTGAGTGACCAAGTTGGATGTGCTAAGAAACACATCCGTTAAATGCTGTATGTACAGAGGCAAGCTCTTAGATTTCAGTCAAACTGTCCTCTGGAGGCTGGAATTGGTACTCAGTTCTTCTGAGAAAGCACTGTTCTGTCTGAGTGAGTGTTCTGATTGTCTCAGCATTGTGCTTGAGTGGAGGGCAGTGCCAAATGAACTCCTTTGATTCAATCCTCTCCACTGTTTGACACTGGTTCAGCCAGTCAGTGAGGGGGGAGGACTGAGGCTCCTTCCCCCAAACACACTCTTTTACAAGGAGGGAAACTGCTGTATGGCAAAGGTCCAAGAGGTCTTTTGCACACTGACTGTGAGGTATCAACACCTTCTCTCTCCTCCCACAATGCACTGAGAGTCTCCGGAGGCTGGTAGCCGGGTTCCTTGGGATCGAGAGGGTCTTTGGAAAGAAGAATGCTGATGGAGGGTACCGTCCTATGCACAGTCATCTCCGACGACCCTCCCTCAGTACTCTCCCACACCTCTTTCACCACCTTGTACCGTAGTTTGGTCAACTGGTGTAGAGACCCGACTTTTCGTTTCATGATCTCTGCACAGGTGATGGTCTTGGTGACTGCTCGGCCTGACCCGCTGAAAACCACCTGCCGTAGTCCTCCATCACTCACAGCACCTCCATTTACTCCCTTCTCTCCCTGCATGCGAGCCATGGCAAAGCCCATTAAGTTGCGGATTTTACTTCCCTCCTTCACGCGCATCTCCAGCACCCCTGAGGGCAGTCCTGGAAACGGACAGGGACTGTCCTCCTCACTTCGGCAGACTTTTTTGAATCCTTCCTGTCCTAGTTTGAGTGCGGGGGGAGGAACTGTTGGTGGTGTTGGCTTTAGTTGGCTGGAAACACTGTTGACCACTGGTGGATGAGCAGCAACACTATACGGTTGACCCTGGTAAACGGGGCACGTCCCTGGGGTTCCACCATTTTCCATTTCGACCGGTCTGTTCACATTCAGTCCTGTGTAAGGCCTGATAGCGTCTCTGGTCAGGTACTGGCTGTGGCCATTGACCACTCCACACCCTGTAAACATTTCTCCTGTCTTAATGTTCCACTGTAACGTCAGTCCGGTCACACACTTTTCCCACATGAAACACAGCTCAGCATAATTTTCTTACTTCTGTGGCACTTTTCTCTCCTCCAGTCAACAGCTGTAAAGTTTAAAGACTTCATATAAGAAATATTACCCACTACCCAAGAGCACTATCAATGAAAGCTTTAATGTTTCCTCTCTGTAAGAGCTGGAAAAATAAGATAAACGCTTGGCTGGTGAATTAAGAGCACTGTTGGGACCATTGAAGATGTTCTTTAAAGAGCATCTCAATTTCATACCACAAATGACTGCTAGGAAATTACTCTGGAGACAGCTAAAATTATCATAATAAAAATTAAAAAATCTCAGTTATTTCTTTCCTCAGTCATATGTATTTCATATGCTGCTTTTATCCTAATTAGCTGAAAAAAAATTGAAGTACTTTGTTATTTATTCTGTGAGAAAAGTTTTGTAAAGAGAAACTAAAAGCTCAAATTAAGACTCCACCTTTTTCGGAGCGATCCAGTCCATCGTTGCTGTTGATTTTGATCTGCTGATCATGTTGCCCTCAACTGAAAATTGACCTCTTGGCTTGGTCCAGCTGTTTAAGTTCCATCTTCTGCTTCTGTACCTCTGGATGTTTTACTCCAGCTTGGATACATCTGCGTCTCCTCTTCTTGTACACAGCTTGGCATTCATTATAGTTGAGGCCAGGGATTTCATGGAGGTCTGCACCTGGGGAGTCTTCCCCAGAGCTCTGTCTTGTCTCCAGTGATGCTCTGGGAAGTCTGTTCTGTTCCCCACAAAGAGACATAAGGGACAGGAGCAGCCTCACAAATGCTCACAGGAGGAGTGTCTGTGTGGTTGAGGGGGAGCATGAGGGAAAGGGGAGACAGCCCTCTTAAAGGCGCAGGTCTTTTCATCTTTTAGATGAACACCCTCCCCTCCACAACTGAAGTCTGCCATCTGTGGAAAAAGAGAAAGGAAGGGCTACTGTGTCCCTTTAAAACCTAGAGCGCAGATCCCCGGCAACTTTGTCAATCTCTTTAGAGGACGTTCCAGTGTTCAATGTACATGACTGATTAAACCTGAGTTCTGAAATAGAGACTCAGTCAACCTTTAAAAATGCATTTTCAGCTATGAAACAATGAATTAAATTAGCTCTGTTATAATTGAAAACATCCTTCAAAGAGCCACTGAAAGTCAGCAGCATTAAATTGCACTGTACTTAGCCTTTATCCTATTAGATGTTTGTGACCATTACAATTTACATAATGCAGCATTAATAGCTTCATTGTTGAGGCAATCAAGTGGCGCGGTAAGAATGCCTGTCTCTTAACGCTTGGATTGTTATATTGTTACAAGCCTGGAGAGCCCTTGTGATCAAGGACACAAGGACCCCAAAAACCATAGAGGCATGACTTCGATGTTCAAGGTGCTATATTAATGCTGACTGTCTTCATTAGCCTGTTGTATCTGTGTAGGTGGGGAGATGGGGTTGACAGGTGGGGTAATAAGCATCTTAATGGGCTTTCCATCACCAGTGGAGGGCGCTGGCTCGTTCACTTCTGCACCAGCTAAGGCCCAGACAGCTGTAGCGTCGCCCCGTTCAGGCCAGTCTCCTGGTCGACAGGTGGATTTGTTTTTGTGTGTGACTGACAGATGGGAGAATAGGTAAAGACAGCCCACTGAGGCTGAACCTATGAGGCCGAGAGAGAGAGGCAGACAAGTCCTAACTACTCTCTGCTCAGTATATCTCTGGTGCCCAGTTGTACACAGAAAGTATAAACTCACTGTGGCTTGACCCAGCCCTTACTGTGAGACTAATTCACAGTGGCATGTGTATTATATTGGATCCCTATGGTAATCAAGGAAAAAAATAAGGAAAGACTCCCCACCCATATCCTACTGGCAAAGTGGAAACTGGATTTGAATGTCTTTTATTAGCAGCTTTTGATCTTTTGGTAATAATCACGATGAAATAATTTATTGACTGTATAAATACAATGATTAATTGATTTTAAATTTATATCTTTGGGATAGGGGAGCTATTTATCTCCAGGACGATTCCAGACACTGTTGGAGACACAGTAACAAATATCTTTCTTTTCTTGCCTTTTTTGTACGCTAAGGAGGAGATAGGAGAAAGGGAAGACAGGGGGAGGAGGGAGGGTCTGTAGCACTCACTACCAAAGTGATCATTCTGTTGTTTGGGAGAAATTACCCTCATCAGTCATACAGAGATGCACAGCTGCCTAAGGGGATCTGGTAATGTTACTGCATAATAAACTGTGTTTGTGTGTGTGCACGTGTGTGTGTTGTTTAGAGCGAAAGTAAAAGAAGGCAAGAAAGAAACGTAAGAGGGCAGGGGGTAAAAGAAGTGTGATAACCACCGAGAGGTTAAAATTGATGATAAAAGTGGGTCTGTAATCATCCCTCTTTACAACATGACGTTGGCACATCATTTATTGCTTCTCAGTTTAACTTCAGGATCCTCTTCACTTGCAGCAGTATGATAGATTAGTTTCTAAATACAATGCAGGGTTCTGAGCGTAGCATCCTCACATTTTGTCTCCATCAAAGACAAAACTATTCTCTGAATAAAACCATCAGGGCTTTGCAAAAGTGCCATGTATTGACCTTTTTTTGAGCAGAGCTTTTTTCTTTAAGTGGCTTCATTTAATGATGGGTAGAGGCAGTGGTGCACACTCTTGGTCACTCACTCCTTCACACCTCCTCCACAGAGCTGGCCTCTTCTCCTGTAGCTCTCTAAGCACTTACTTCTCACTTTATCTGACCTTGGCTGGCATCTGTGATAGTCTAGGCATTCTGTGCTGCACGCTTACGTAGCTGTCTTCTTTCAACAACCACCCCGGCTTTTATTCCTTCACACCTGAAGTTAAGTGAAGAAAAAACATTTATTCTCAAGGACTGACAAATAGTAGTGGTTGTGTCTTGTGCTTCTTTCTCCCTTTTATACTTTGTTCTTCAAATGTCTGAAGTGGTTTCTGTTCTTCCTTTCCTTCTGTTGTTTGTTACAGCACTGCGGTGTCTAGTGGTACAGGGGATTGTTGTACTGTTGTCAGGGCTGCACATGAACGTTATGTCTCGCAGTGACAGCCGGTCGCTCACTTTACGTTAACCGCGAGTGTTTTCACGGTCATCAACCAATGGTGGCCTGGAGACTGTCATTTCAGTCTGTGTGGAGCTTGCCTGCGGCTTGGTTCTGCCCCACAAACTCACAGCCGGCCATGGTGGGAGTATAGACAAACACACATACACATGCATATGCACCCATTTACAGACACGAGCACAACCACTGAATGAGTGCGCACACACGCACACACACACACACACACACGCACACACGCACACACACACACACACACACACACACACACACACACACACTCAAAACTATATGCTCAGCATAAGGCAGGCTGTTGGAGCAATTACAGAAACATGGCAGAACACGATGAAGCAGGCCCCACTATCAGAAGGGAAATAGAGTGAGCAGAGAAAAAATGATGACGCCATTAATAACAGTGAGGCTCAGAGGCACGGAGGGAGGTGGGGGTGGATGACCCTCTCTGTGATTTCCCTGTGACAGCACTTTGAGGTGCAAATGGTTGCGTATGTATTTTTGGACGTTTAAATGGGCATGTTTTTTGCATCAAATGCAACGTAAAAAGGAAATAATATAAAACGAAACTACTGTAATATACCAAATGATGCATGAATTGATCTTTTCTTGTCACTCATACAATACATCCATTATTTGGGTAAATGACAGGTCATATTCCTATCTTTCTATTTTCTCACTATGCTACTGTGTCAAGCAATTCATATCTAGCCTCTTCTTTAGTCTCAGCACTGCAATGCAGATGTGTCTCACACAGTGGAAGGAAACTTTCACAGAAAACATGCATAAAATAGGAATATATGAAAAAAGGAGAGACTTGAAAGGAAAGGCACTGAAGGGAGGAAGGGGACAGACGGTGGTGGCGATGGGGATATGTTATGTGCAATGTCACCGGAAGGGTCTTAAAGAAGTTGGTTAGTGCACTTGGGAATCCTGAGCTTTAGAATATGAAAAAGTTTAAGCATTTGACACAAAAAAATGCATATGGCCAGTCTTCATGATTTATGAGGCCTGCCAATGAAAGTGACATTTTTAGCTTCATCAACCAAACTATGTTACAAAGCTGTCATCGGACCAAACAAATATTGATGTTCATTTTCTTCAGCTACCACCATGATTTAAAAGGGGTGGCATTTTTTGTTTGCCATTTAATTGAAATGGGCTGGGCTGACCTGTTGATCTATGCTTTTAGGTACATTATTGCGCACAGTTTGATTAACAGCACCTCCTCTCATTTAAATTGTCAGTAGCAGCTGATAATAGCATTTGTGTTTTGGCGCTTCTGTTTTGTCTGGCCTGCGGCTAAAAGTTAATGGACTTAATGGAGAAATTTTGATCAGTTACATCAAGAATTAATTGGCCATGTTGAAACAAATGCAAAAAGCAAATGAATGCCTCAGAGCAAACACATTCACCAATTCTAAAGCTTTTAATTTTCTAGTAAGCATCCAAGTCAACAGAAAGAGCTGATGGCAATAGCTATGCTGCATAGGCAGTGTTCTGATAGAGTATCATACTGTCTTTTCCTACTTTACTCATTATAGATTCTGCCTGCAAGCTCTTTTCCTACAAACAGTTCCTACAAACTCTACTTTTTACATAGTTGATTTCCTTTGCTTTGTGTGAAAATAAATCAGAGAAATCTTGAAACTTGCCTTAGACATGAAACTGATCTATGATTTATTCACGTCAGTCATAAATTAAGGTTTAGTTTTATTTAATCAGTATCTTCATATGATTATCATTGTAAGAAATCTTGTTTTTCTCCCAGAGAATGAGAAATGGATATGCACATTATGATATGTTATTATAAACTGTAAATTAGTGCTGTCAAATGATTAAATATAATTAATTTTAAATCTATATTAATCACGTTCTTTTTTTTGTCCTCATATTTCCATTCAGAGGCCAACGTGCTGTTTAGTGTCTTCCATCTTTATGGGTTGGTTCTCCTGCCTGTCACTACCGGATCATCTGCCCAACTACTTGGACAAACTGCCCCAAATGTGTTGCCAGAGACGTTCAGAGTCATTCTGTGCTGCAGATGGGTTAATTGCCTCAAACTCTTTAATCAGATTAATCATGATAATGGATTAATCTGTGTTAACATGTTAATTTTGACATCCCTACTATAAATATAGCTATATATATTTAATCATAGAAATGGAAAAAAGTGGTATGTCATATGTTTTGTTTTGAAGTTTTTGGGTTTTTTTTCTACCATCTGGTTTGAATGTAAATTAGATGCTGCCTGCTGTCTTTTCACTTCTTTCTACAGTACTGTGTTTTGCTAGTGGTAGGTCACTTTGACCAGTATGTACTACTACTCACCATTTCAGCTTATGACAGTAAAACAAGAGTGGCAGGCCACTGGTATGCAGTTTCAGAGTAAATTTATGAGTGTCATATAGTAATACATCATATTCACCACTGGAATATATTGGTAGTGAGAAAGCTGTAAGTGACACATCATCATGAGTAGCAATTTTGTCTGGCATGTGAAACATATAAAACAGCCATACAAAAACCAAGAGTGATATACTTGCATAGTATTACTTAGATGTAAACTAGGGCGGGGCGATATCGCCAAAAATGATTTGTTTTCTTTTTCCAGTGTTACAGGCTTTTCACAATTTTAATATATTTTTTCCACCTACTTGAACTCATGGTGTAAGTTTTTGTTTTTATTAAATTAATAATAAAAAAAATCCTAAAACCTTGCACTTAAAATATACAACTTGCACAAAATTATTCTATAATGACATTCCCACTGATAATACTATCAATCTCGTTTTATTTCATTATAGATGATGTTTCTAAGAAAAGTGAAGGGTTAATAGTCTAGTAATCATACGATTGTCATTCTACAGCAGAACATTTGTAAGAGAGAAAAAGAGAGGGAGAGCATGCACCGGAATATTACTCACGGCTCATAGAGTATCATGAATGGAAAAAACACATCAAACTGAATGTTACAAACTGAAATGGGTTGGTACAAATATATGTGTCATTACACTATATGCTGAATATTACCGAAGAAACATATTAATTGTGAATATATTGCAAGAAGGAAAGAGCTTACATTTAGATTTTTTTTAAGTAAGAAAGCTCTCCAGAGGAGTAATGCTTGTTTTGGGATTTATATTGTAATTAATCAAATTAATTTGATACAGTTTCCAGCCCTAGAATGAACATATGGTATTCCAGTTATCAGTAACCAGCCACTTTTGATCTGATAGATGCATTTTGTATTCTTCAGTGTTACTATTTCACATGGACCTCTTCTTTCTGAAATGTGCTAGCAGTTACCTAAGCTACAGAGATATTATTCACTCTTTTATGGTATAAATGCTAGTACATACTGTCTGCAAGCTTTGAAGAAATTTTATAAAAAGTATTTGTCAGTAGTTCATAGAATTTTAGCTAAATTCTCAGTTGCAGTGTGTTTTTTAACAAAAATTGCACTAAATGCGTGCTACAAAAGCACGGACACAATACTAGAGAAAGAGATGGACGTAAAGTATTCATTCAGTAGCTATGAAATTTTCTTATTTACTGAAACAGTTTCTCAGTTAACACAAACAGCCTTGTTGGAGTGTAATGTTATCAAGTTGGCAGTTGTGACTGCTCACCTTCTGTCATTCTCTTTTAGGAATGAAAGTTTAAATAAGAGTAGGCCTTGCTCACTGTTGCTCACTGATTTGTGCTTGAATGTGTCTACCTTTGACATGTGAGCTCACTATACTGTCATTATAGCTCTGTTTGCCCCCCCCCCCCCACACACACACACACACACACAATCACGGACTGCTACACCGCCCACCCCATATATATCCTGTGCGTTGCATAGGTAGTGCCCCTCTTGCAACTGATGGGGAAACACTGTTATAAATTAAGTCAAGGTGTGTTTAAACAATTTTATAAACAAGTGGTTGTTGATTCTCAATGTAAAATCTGGACCTTTAATTTATAAGGTGATGTGTGTCGGATTCTGTAGTCTGTTATTTGTAGGGACTGTTTCACCAAGATTTTAATCAGGCAAGTTACCTGGAAAGTGGGGGGATTATGAAATGTTCAAGGTACAAGGCATTTGGAGAAAAACTGATTAAATTGATATCAAACAGTTTCTCTGAAGTTGTTTATTGAGAATATACATTATTTTAATAATGCCTCAGAACTGATTTGCTGTTGCTCACTTTGCAAAAACATATATGGCTGTTGTGCTGCACATCCCTACCCAAGGTCTAGTCTCCCATTACAGCTGTGATATCATACTATTTGCAGCTTCACATATTACTACCCTCAAAGTCATTTAGTGACTAATTTATACATTCCTCCTCTAGGGTCCCAAACCAGCCTTTAAACAACACTGCATTGGATCAGTGGCTTCTGTAAAACAAAATGAGACAAAGTAGATGTGGTGTATTGTTTCCCCCAGTCTCTCATAAACACCTTGCTGTCACTGAGTTTCCAGATGGCCATGTTTCTCTGTATCCCACAGTTCATAGCTCTAAACTTCCTAGTGCACACATTTGTATCGGGTCACTGCTCACTGTGACACACTAGGGGAAGAAGAGCACTAATCCTACCCAGCATGCCTCCCTGGAAATGTTCTCTATGCAAATGGTTATTTTTTTTGGTACGGGGTGAGGGGAATGCACTGTGTGAGGAGTTTGGTTGCATGCATGTGCATCCAGGGATACTGTTGTAACAGGCTTGTGGTGAGAGCCAAATAGATGTAGCCCTTTTGGCAAGTGACCTCCTTAACAACTTGGTTCAGGTTTTCTTGCTGGCAATTGTCTTTTTAGAAAACACAGCACTGAACTTTAAAAGATCCATTCACAGGTCCACACCAGATTTATCCTGTATTTAATTGCACCGGAGAGCAATCATTCTCTGCCCTACAAATCCTTGGTAAAGCTGTGCTTTACAATAGAGCCATAATTGCAGGAGTTTAATTGCTTGCCAATGCTCTGCTCCCACTGCCTGCTTGCATTGAAGAGCCCAATAATTAGAAACAGGGAGAAATTAGGTGGCAATTTTGTCTTGGCAATTATCATAATGCAAAAGAAGTGCCATTAGTATTGTTAGCCCCACAGTACATAATCCTTTGACACTGTCAAGTCCCTCTCCTAGCTGCTGGGTACAACAACTCTTGATTTCCCTGTAGCCTTTGCACTCCCTCAGTCACTACTTTAGTCATCAGCTATCCAGGCCAGCATGCACACTTGGAGTCAACTGAACAGACTGCACACATCCGTGCCCAAAGTGCTGGGAGGATTAGAAGTTACAGAATTAGCAGTCTGTTTCCTTTAAAGGTATATAAATTGGGTGTTAATCCTCTTCAACCATGTCAACCATGAAATTGTGTTTGATATAACAGAAAAATTAATGCAGTCGACAGATATTGTACTTGTACCACACTGGCATTTCATTTTGTTTCACTGCATTCTCTTTGTGTTGACTTCACCGTTCCCTTTTTGAAATTACATCTGCTAGTTTTACAATATGGGTCATGACAAAGTAATATTAGAGACACAGCATATCTCATTCAAAGAAAAAAAAGTCATCAGAGTACAGTGACAGGCTTAGGACTACAGTACCTCGCTTTGAATATGTAGATAATTCCACATTCTTATCCCCTAATCTTTAAGTCTTTAAGGGAATCTTTCATAACAGTTATGGATCTTCATAATCCATTATCTTTCCTTGCCTGTCTAAGACTACAACTCATAAACCAAATACTAAGAAAAAAATTGTCTTAAGTGTTACCTGAAATGTTTTTAATATAATGTACTAAACTGGTTTTACAAATGTGGGTCAACAACTAAAGGGGATTGGAAAATGGTTTGCTATGCACAGTATAGCACTCCATGACTTCCACTGACTGTGCTGTTAAGAATAGGGTGTTCACTAGAGCCCGACCGATGTAGGATTTTTGTGGCTGATACCGATATTGGGGGCCAAAAAAAGCTGATATATTGGCCAGTATCCCATATATTGGCCGATAACGGATATATCGGCTGATATATGAAATAAAAACATTGATCTATACAAGATATAATAGTGTTATATTAGATAATGGTGGACATGTGAATTAACATCTTCTGCCATGTTTCCACTTTGTGGAACCAGCTCGACTCAGCTTGGCTTGACTCGACTCGGTATTCCTGGAGATCGTTTCCATTACAGAATTCTACTGACTTTCCAGTACCTGTTTGTCATAGCGGTGCGGCGCATTACTTCCGTGTTGTCTGCTCTGGGAATTGTTGATAAACTTGCTCGTTGCGTGTTGTCTCGTCTGAATTTTTACGTCGGCCACCAAAGACCGAATCTCCTCGACCGACCATGTTGTAGTTTTAGGCTGTCATCATGTGGATTAATGTACCACTATATTTACTGTCAACTTCCGCATCTGTATTTTGTTAAATGGCGGGACACAGAGACAACTGTCTGACCAATCAGTGGTCTGTAGTGTTTTATACATCACGTTTTAGTATCGCTTGGAACCTCGGCAGAGGTAATACCAAAAAATTTGTACCGGGTACCAGATTCCAGGTCCTTTTTCGTAATGGAAACGCAAAAAGGCCGAGTCGAGTTGAGTTGAGCTGGTACCATGTGGTGGAAATGTGGCATTTGTTTCTCTCACAAAGATAATTTACACAACTTTAAAATTCTGTATAATAATCTGATGTTAGACTAGTATGTGACCCGTGGTGGGGTGGGAGTGTGTGTGTGTGTGTGTGTGTGTGTGTGTGTGTGTGGGGGGGGGGGGGGTAGAGTGATTGTCGGAGCGGAAGTGAAAGTGAAACTGACATGCTTTACTATTCCTCTAACTCCCCAGGCAGCACACACACAGGAGCAACAAACGACAGAATCTCTGTACAGCAAAAAAGTAAATACATCAGTTACAAATTGGCTAGCCAATTAATCAGTCGGGCTCTAATGTTCATATTACTTAAATCTTTAGTTATTAACCCGGGACACTTCTGTTGAACGCTTTTGTTGATTTTGTAAATGTGATGAACATACATACAGAGGTTTGATGCTGTATGTTTTTACATAGATATGTCATTGTATGTATGGAAAATGTTTCATTAAGATAACATTAACATTACCCAGATGAAGGTATAACTTTACATTGCTTCTGCAGGGCTCTTTCTGAAAAAAAAAAAAACAAAGAAAAAAAAAAAACAAAGAAACTGTGCAGTCCATTGCACAACAGCCCTTTTAGCTATGTTTTCCATTTTTATTTCCCATTTGAATACACAATAGCACATGCTATCAGTGGAGTTTGTGTGTCAGCAGAGACGCATTGTGTGTGCGTGGTAACTGTGCACATGTGACATTATGTGCATACCCGTTATTGCACACTGCATCCACCCTGAGTTTTTTCCTGTATTTTCACTAGGGTACAGTGAATACTAGTAGCTAAAAGATTCTGAGGTACATGATATTGTAGTGTTGTCAGTAGTTTTGGTGTTAGAGTCGGTGCATTCTGTGAAATGGGTGGGGATGTTTCTGAAATATTTTGACGACTAATATATTGACGATTAATCACAAACCACAAAGGGCTTATTTAGACTGTGAAGACTGTGAAGCCATTTCTTGCAGCTGTTAAAGTAAAATTATGAATGTAAAATAATTTCAGCCTTTATAGGGAGATTTTAATGCATTAATTTTAATTAATTAATCAAGTAGCATAGTATTTTCACTGTCATGCCACTTTCCTCATGCAGTCACAAAGGAAATGAAGTCACACACATTACAAAACAGGTGGTTAAATTTAACATGCTACAATTAAGTCCATCTGTCAGTACCATGGACAGTGCCAACATGGCCAGGTGTACTAAACTGTTAAAGGTGCCCTGCCACTTGTATTTCATTACTTTTGTGGTAGTGTGTGATGTTTTACCATGGACTCTGTCACATTTTTTGTGGAAAAAATGCCTTGGTAACCAAGTTTCCATCCATTCTAACGTGGTACAGAAAGGCTGCTAGAAGACTCAGCTCGATTTTTGCCAGTTCTCATAAATATTTAGTTTAGTTTAGTTTGAATATGCAACAAAACACAATTATCCTTCTCAGTCCTCGCAAATGAAACAGATAAGAAAACAAAACAAACAAGAAACAAAAACATATACATGAAAACAAAATATGACTTCATCTGCATGTTCGAAAAGGAGTGGGAGGAAGTAGAACTTATTTAATCCCACCTCTTCTCCACAAAACAGTCTATCGTTTAGCTTCCTATCAACATAATATATGAAAAAGCAAGTCCCTTGGATCCGTTAACCTCGCTTATCATCTTCACATGCACATACACACCTGTATTGACATACCGAGAAAATAAAAATAAATACATACATACATAGATACATGCTAATCTGTTAGACTCTGATTGGCTAACAGCTAGCCAATGACAGCCTTCAGCATCTTTTACCCTGCGCAACAAGTAGAGGAACTGGCAGAAACCAAAAGTGAAACTTAACGTGTTTTGAACGTCCAACTCCTGGCTTCTATGCCTCTCTTGTATGGCGGACCTTACACGGAATTTTCACACCTTCTAAACTGTATCCACTGGGCCACCTCACCTGCTCTATGGGCACCCCCGGAATGCTGGGCCCCATGAATTTGTCATGTTTACCCTCCCTTTACGCCGCCCCAGCTTGCTGTGTATGAAAACTGTCACTGAGCTAGACACATTCTGTGGGTGTGGTCTTACCAGGGCAAGTTCGTGAATAGTAATGAGCTCAGGCATTAACACGTCACACTGACCAGCTTTAATAATTGACCTGATTTCTCCGCTTATTTCTTTTCAGTGGCAATAGCAGACAGAGGAGGTAGCAGTTAATTTTCAAATTCACTACATAACACAAACACCTATTGACCTAACATATTTCAAAAAATACAAGTAAAAATGGTTTTGTGTGGCAGGGCACCTTTAAAACCGGTCAGTGAAACTCCAGTGTATTGTGCAGCTCTTTGGTATACATTTATATATTGTTTTAGAGATATTTTACAAGATCTTGTGGAGTGGAATTAAGCTTTAGGACATGGGGATAAGTGTGGTCTCCATTGGGCATAGAAATAATTACACAGGCAGGAATAAACACAGGCAGGAATATATAGACTGGAGCGGGAAATTGCCCCCCCCCCGGCAAATCATTCAGCACTCTTTTATTGCATGTTTGATCCAGACTGTTTTGTGATCAATACGTTTCCCGATCTGCAGAGGCGACAGAACCTGCCTAAAGGCCCCAACTTAGATTGAACCCAACACCAGAGACACAGTCACACAGATAAGAGAATGCCCATGACCTGTGTGTCTCCAGAGTTAACAGTGTTGTTCTAAAGCCAGTTTAGTAGCAGGGTTTTATCTCTGCATGGAAAACAAGAGGTACTAATACAGGCCTGAATAATGAAGAGAAAATGACTTTGGGAATCAGGAAGTCCTTCACCATTAATGTTGAACAACTCTCAGTGGCTCCCAAGCAATCAAGCAATGGGATTTACAAAAGATTTTAATTTGGATGCATTATCCAAACTCCTTGCAGTCCAAAAGGCAGGCAATTGCTCCGACAAAAGATATGCTCTGATAAGTTTGAAGGTCAACAAGCTGCTGCAGTGGAGATAATCAGCTGCTCGTCTGTGCCACACACATTTACTAAAATACAGTTAATATATACATACACATTAGCGAGGGACCAGGTGGAATAAACACAATCAAACACTAAAACTGGGTGTACAATTAGCCTTTTTCACTCCTCATCAAAGTTTACGATCAGTAAAACGCTTCTGTTTCATCACACATTTGAAAGTCACATGGAGCTCAGCTTACAATATCCAAATGCCATAAAAGAGAGTAGCTAATGAGGCCCTATGTAGAGAATAAAAGGGGGATTAATGAACAACACGGTTTGAAGAGGCTAGGCAGCCCTCGCTCGAGCCCTTTACAGTGTATGCATATACTAGGTGAGAATATTCTAAGGCTTTCACACATTGCCACAGTATTGAATGGTCTGTGCTGCGCTTGGAGGAGCATTCTGCTGATGGAATCAAAACCCCTTTCACAGATTCAAATGAGGTGCACTCAGCTGTGATTGGTATTGGAAAAGCATTTGTCAGAACAGAGGCTCACAGAAGGCTTCTTAAATACAAGGCAATCACAGTGTCTAACGCAGAGACGAGGCGAGAGGTGTGCCCGGACTGCAGAGTGGAAAACAGGACAAAGGATTATGATGGTAATAAGCAGTAAACCAAAACAAAGTCATCCCCTGATCCCTCATTCTCTCTCTCTCCATGTCTCTGTCGGTCCCTATCTCTCTTACCCCTAAATCCTCTAACACCCTCTCTCACTCTTTTCCCTCCTCTCTCTGCATCATGCGCACCACATATTGACAGGGCCCATTTTTTCACTGTGCCTGAGCTACAATTTAAAACTCATTTCTCATTATTTGCGGTGAATCCTTACACACACAATTTCTAATCTGTCGAGGCCATGATGGCTGCTGGCAGAAGCAGGGACTCTTTATGCAGATGCCCGGCTCTACACCTATATGCAATGTCAACTCTTGCACACCCGGCTGGCCTTATTTTATTACAGGCGTCAGCAAATCTGCATGCCGTCAACTGTGAACCTTTTGTGCTAATGTCTTTTTTCCCCTTTTATCAGAGCTTGTGGTGTACAGGCTGTAGGCATTTTTACATCCCAGTGATAATGTGCAAGCGCAGATCAGAAACTGTTTCTAGCTCACAAGCTTCAAAAGATACACCCTTTTGACACAGCAGCAATACGTAATCTGCAGGCTTGGCCCACAAAGGATAAGGTAGAGGTGGATGAATTCGGATGGCTGCGGGTGGGAGGGGCTTTACAAACCTTTAATTTAGCCTATTTAATGAGGGGTTGTCAGGGCTTCACTATATCCAAAAGTGGCTCCAAAGGTTGTGTGTGTGCTTGAGCGAGAGAGAGTAAGAGGGACAAGGGACAGAAACAGCCATTATTATGCCGGCAAGAAAAGGGTTTGGCAGCAGAGGAAAGAGAAGAAAAGAGGAGAGAAGATTGTGTCTGGAATTGTCCAAGTGTGGCAGTAGTGGTCCTCAGTCACTTTATCAGTGCCATAGCAGTGCTTTTTTTCCTTTCATCTATCTGCCCAGTGACTGTGTTCCCCCTCTAAGAGCAGAAAAAAACACTTGCTCTCTCACCATGGATGGCGCAACACAATCACCAACCTTTTTCCCCCCATCTATGCTTTTCACTCTATCTCTTCACTCAACATTGCTCTTTGTCTAAATGCTGTTCTTTTTTCCCTTTCTATCACTCAGTCATATGATATTTGTTCTGAAAGACTGCCACACTTCACCTCCTCTGTACGCAATATTTCTATCTGTTCACTTAACATCAGGATTGGGTGGAAGCACCATGTAGTGCACGGTTACTCACTCAGATTATTCCGAAAGGTTTCAGAGTTTTTAAGGCTGGAAAGATGTGTCAATATAATAGATCGGGTTGGTTAAGTAGGTTGGTAAATACTTCGTTTTGTATTAAATGCCTTAATGCATTGCACTCAGGGATACGTGATCTGGCTGAAAGATCGGGTAGAATCACAATCCATGATCTGAATCATTGTTCTTTCATCTCTCATAAAGTGAAGGTTCGTTACAAGTTTTTCATAGGCTTAAACTGTGTGAGCTGGATTTTTTGTTGTTGTATCTGAATAGAAACACTGCATTTTTGCATCATTTTGGAACCAACATTATTACTATACTGGCAGTATCTAGATAAGATAAACATAAAGTCAAAGGTTTCCTGTACACACAACCAGGGCTCTAAATTAACTTTTTTGATCACCAGCCAATGTGGCTGGTAACTTTAGAAAGTTACCAGCCAATCAGAATTTCCACTAGCCAAATTTTTTCCTTTGAAAAAAAGAGATATTATGAGTGCCACTGCATGCATTTGCTCATTTTTATTAACATTGTTGGCACGAAAAACACAAAGTACAATAAATACAACAAAATATGTACAGAAAGTGCAAACATTTAATTTCCAGTTTAGAATCAATAAAATCCATCCATCCATCCATCCATCCATCCATCCATCCATCCATCCATCTATCCATCCATCCATCCATCCATACATGCATACATACATACATACATACATACTTTTTACTTTGCTGGCTAACTTCCTTCTCTTTCACCCATTTTCCACCAAACTGGTTCCAGGGCTGGTGCCTGACTTAGCACCAGTCACAGAACATCAGCCAGTGAGCACGCAACATCACACAACAGCAGCCAATGAGAGCACAGTGTTACAGAACAACAGCCAGTGAGAGCGCTGCATCTCAGCATGTCAGCCAATCAGAGCGCAGCGTCACAGAACGGCAGCCAATGACAGAGCAGCGTCACAAACGTCAGCCAATGAGAGCGCAGGGTCACAAAACAGCAGCTAATGAGAGTGGAGAAACTATTTTTCAGATAAAACACAGTTCTATTTTTTTTTGTATTATTTTTTTATACAAAAGGCAAGGCAATGCAAGGCAAGTTTATTTGTATAGCACACTTCGCACAATTCAAAGTGCTTTACATAAAACATAAAAGCATCACAGGAGAGGCATAAAAATACATTTATGAAAATCCACGCTTAACACGGTAAAAAGGACACAAAAATTACGTACTGCAGTTTTTTCAAATATCTTTTTATTCTCTCACAGGTACATTTTGGGAATCAAATTAATTATGTAAGGCAGAGAGTTTCACAGAAATGACTGCTGTTGCAAAATCATTCACGATTTATTTGTGTTTAAATTGGCAGGTTCTGCATGTATCACAAGTGGACACAATGGGTTACATGCAAAACCTGGAATGAGACTGCTGATTCATGAAAAACCCATGTCTGAATTATAAAAATCACTAGGACAAATTTACCACAGTGTCACAAAACATTTATTTATAGCTGTATATAAGACCATTTCAAGCCATGTTTTCCAGATCAAATGCACTGATACCTAGGTAGCTTTTCCTGTCCCAAATTTGGTCCTATTTTTGGCCCTAATATTTGATTAAAATTGATTAATTTTGGTATGGCTCAGAGCAACAGTATATATTTTTTTGTATTTATCTGAGGTCATCATTAGGTACATCCTGGGGGGAAATATGTCTAAATTTCTCTTATATTATTGGATCTAAAAAGCTGGAAAAGTGCCAGGTACCAAAACAAACCCAGTTTCATAGAAGCAGCCAAATCACACATACAGAACATTTAATAGAATGGCATCATATCCACATGTTACTGACCTATGTAGTGTATAAATGTGTGTTTTAAATGGGCTTTTGTTTAGAATCCAAAAATAAGCTTGGTTATTTCTTGCATCAACATAATTAATGGCAGATTACAGAGTAAATGACTGCAACATATATTTCCATAAAAACATCACGTATGCAGCAGTTTCAAACAATCTAATACAACGCAGTGTGTAAAGACAATGCCGTTTTTCAGATATCTACCCAAGTATAGCAACTAGTCAGTCATTGTTGCACACAGCAGCACATCAAAACAAGCTAAAGTGAAAATGTGATGAGCTTGAGTGGATAATTGATCAGCCTGAAATTACCAATGGATTTCTGTAGCGCTAACGCGTGAAAATCTATTGTGCTTCAGGTCATCTATTGGGAATCATAGAGGTGCAGTATGTAATACAGTGAAATAGGCACAAAACACAGTGTTAATAATCTGTTTACACATCATCCCCTTTTCAATTGATTTCCATTCTCTTCATGCACCACCTGACAACCACCCCCCTCCCCAAATGATTTTAGTTAGTTTTAGAAGGCAAACAAACAAGAAACATTGAAATATAAGGTCTTATATATTTTTACTTTTTGTTTGCTGTGTATTGACATTTTTCTCGTACGTGCATGACGTCACCCTATGTCTGTTTAGGACTGTTAACTGCGGGCTGTTATACATCACATTATTATCTGCTTTGAGAAGAAACTTAGGTGGCCTGTCGTTGGCGGCTCAAAGAGACCACCCCTGTATTTTTTTTAATCTATAAACCGCCACCAGATTCTCTGACACGTCCTTTTGAATGTAGATAAAATACATTAGGTCCTGATGTTTTTTTATTTCACGAAAATCGAGATTGCTGCATAAGTGGAGTCATCTTCACAGACTTCTGAGGTTGGGCAGGCTGTTCCCATTTGCTCAGTGTAAGGCCTTTGTGGCAGGACCGGAACACTGCGTACATGTTTTCTTTAACTGGCTGCGGTGTGATTTATATTGTGTATGTGAAATGTCTGGGCTTTATTTGTATGCAATCATGCTTTTGCAAAGGGCGCCCGTGTAAAAGAGTGAATTACTCTCATTGGGCTACTCCTGCAGAAGAAAAGGTTGACTGAATTGAATGAATCAACATAGAAAGCCATATTCCTGTGTATGTTTCTTTGTAAGAAATTGTACTTTGAGTAGATTCTAGCCTTCAGTGTCTGTACTGTGTGTAGATTTATAAACTCTACAAATAATGTCATAAATTAATAGTTTATATAGTATTTTGTACAGTGCAGTGTATGATATTTCACACAGCCACGCTCTTCTGTAGCTGTTATGGGTGTGTGTCCGCCAATGCATTATTTTCTTCACCCGCACAGTCTCTCATTTATGTGTGTGTGTGTGTGTGTGTGTGTGTGTCTGCTGCGCTGTCTGTCTGCCTTTAAAGAGGCTGTGAATGATCTTATTTAGTGTGCGCTGATTGCTGCTTTAACCTGGCGGCCACGGTGGGTGCTGCTGCATTAATAATCGCAGGGAGGCAGGAGAGTTGGCGAGGCCCGCACCTTGTTCACCGCTCGCTCGTTCGCTATCTCCACGGCACCAAGGAAAGAGCCAGCAAACAGCAGGGGAAGTGTGGCGGAAAATTACAGTCTTCACATGCCAGCCAGGAAGGCTGCTGCCGCTGCTCGGGTGGGGGCCAGTGCTGTGTGAAGAAGACAGAGGAATTGGGAGGACCTTTTGTGTGTTATGTCTGTGTGTTGGCACAAGTGTGTGTATGTGTATGTGTGTGCATGGAATTCTTGTGTCCATGATTGAGCAAAGATTTAACACTTTTGGCAGCTCTTCTTTTCTTGAAGGGGCTACTTTGGGTTTAGGTCTGTGGATTCAGGTTATGCTGTAGGACGTATATCATCGGCATGTGTGTGGCTTTTTATATAAGACAATTTTGTATGCTCAGTTCTCCCTTCCACATGCCAGATAAATGTAGGTTAGGTGAATAGTGTGTGTCTGTGTGTGTTTTTTCAGACTGGTGACCTATCATAGATGTGCCCTGCCTTTTACCGAGGGCTTCCTTTTGTGTTGCCACAGTATAAAAAAAAATGTCTGCATATATTGTATCTGTGTGTGCCATATGAGGGACACACAGAGGAAACAAATATGGAGAAGCAGAATGTGGTAGCAAAAGAGGTCCACCAACAGACCTCTTTTGTGTCAATATTAAGTTTGTGGGTTGAAACTGCTGCCCTTTTTAAGCGTGGCCAACAATTCCCTCTTTCAGTCCAGTCCAGACGACATTTTGATTGGTTTTGTGAAGATTAAAGCTTCACACTCACTGCCAGGGAGAACAGTATAATTGATATTTCAGCTCTGGGCAAACTTGCTCTCGCAGGCCAGTGGCTGTTTCAGCAGAAAATTAATGTTAGCACAGCTTGGCGGCAGAACGGTCGGCATGTTTCAGGAAATATACTCTGAGTTAGGTCTCTCTGGTCCACTGGCTTCTGCTGTAACACTGTGTGTGTGAAATGAACATCCTGTGTTGGGAAAGTACATGTACCTCACTTTCTGTGCTTTCGTACACACACGCACACACGCACACACACACACACACACACACACTCACACACACTCATGCACACACACACACACACACACACACACACACACACACACACACACACACACACACACACGCATAGAATGTTTAATACTAGTACCAATACTGATACATGGGCTGCATGATGTGGTAAAAAACTTGCTCAATGAAAGTGCTTTCATCATTTTGAAATCTATATTTTTCTTGTTTCAACTCAAACATACAAACTTAAACTAAAGTACAAAGTGCAAAAGCCTATAAAAATACAAAAAAATGCTTAGTATGACTGAATACAAATCACTGGGCAACCGAGGTTGTATAATTGTAGAGGACCACAAATTCTCTTGTTGCAGTTTTTGGTGATTATATATAACTGCACACGCTGATATTGCAATTATGATTACAATTCAAGAAAACATGCACACAACATGAAGTCTAGACTTTGATGCCAATTCCCACTATTTTTGATACTGATTTGTCATTCTACTAAAGGGAACAATTTGTTATTATTTTTCCACTCATTGACATTTTAATACACTACTTTGGTTTTATGTTTCAGCACTCATTTGACATGCTAAGGTTAAAGATTAACTCTTTCTGTAGGTAAATTTAATCTCTGCATTTTACCCATCCTAATACACACATACTACCTGGAATTAGCATTAGTAAGGGTTTGTCTATTTTCTGTGCCTACCTGGCCCACTTTCATAGACTTACTCAGAAATAGTTTAGTTTTTGATTCCAGGAAGGATACATCTTCTGATGCCATATACTGATATTCTACAACTATGTAAACCTCCAGATGCTGCTACAGCAGCAGCAGAAATCACCCCCATTTACCATCACCTTACACCAGCAATATTTCCTAAAAACCACATCAAAGCTCTTATGCAGTTTTATCAAGTTTTATATCATTCATGCATATAATACTTAAATAGTGCCTTTAATACGTATCCAGCTCCATATAATGACCAAACATGACCTTTGACCCAAACTCATTTAAATATTGTGTTGGAAAATACAGCAAAATCATTAGGTTTGACTTTTAAAGTCTAAAATAACATTCTTGCCCACCTTGTAGATTCTATTGCTTGAAATATGTTAAACACACTATATTCAGGGTTTCCCCTATATACATTCTGCAGCGCCACTGCAAAAAAACCCCTAAACAAAACACTGACTTTGAAGTAAAGTAATGTGCTAAATTTCATTACAAGTTGTTAGCCACTAGTTAACCAACTTGGCTGTTGGTTTAGGCTGCATAACACAACCTCCTCCCTCTCTCCCCGTTCTGCCTACGCTACTGAGGAAAACGATCTGGAATCATAGAATGGAAAATAAACATTGTAGAACCAGACGCATACTGTATGGTGTTTTCAGACTGACAGAGAACCAAATCATGGAACCAGCCAATGTTTTCACACAAAGTCAGAGTGTTTGGGAACCGAAAATTTGGTTCCTGACTGGCACCAAGTAAAACTTGGTTTTTCTAAGTGAACTGTGACAACATGAATGGACGTCACCAGATTGATCCGGGGCATAATGGTATGAACGCGGGCTGTTCACAGGCAAGCACTTTAGTTCCCAGTGTAACTGGTGCAGGAACCAGCTCCAACACTGGTTTGGCTGGTCTGAAAACAGCTAAAGAACTTCTAGCTGTCTACTTTTATTCTGAGGTAACTGGTTTTGATGGTACTTAAATGAGGTAACTAGTCCAAGATAACTTGAATCTGGTAATTGGTAAGTTGCAATTTGTCAATTTCTTTCCACAAGACTCACCAGAAGTCACAATTTTAAGGGTTATTTTGCAAAATTTTCCTCAGAGGGACCATGCCCCTGGAACCCCCTAGTGTTGCTAGGTTACCGACACAGCACCGCTACTACAAAAATTTCTAGGGGAAACACTGTATATTTCTACATAAAATATATCAAGCTTTAGAATGTATGAGGAGGGTAAGGTGTTCAATTTTAAAGGCAAACTAAGGTTTAAAAATTATACATTCCATGCAGAAGTGAATGTAACATCCCAGCTGATCACCTAAATATGCCTTATTTGCAAATGTTTGTTATTATGATCATAAGTATTTGTTGGTTTAATGGAACTCCTTTCCAGTTGAGTAAATCATGTTGCTATTAATACAAAAGAGTTACATACTTTGTATTGCAAACATTATCATGCTGAAAGGGATTTATTTTGGAGATGCTTGATATTGCTGTTTTGCTTCAGCAACTGAGTCATGCATCACTGAACATAGTCCAAAATGATTTTCTAGACGTAATTATGCATTTTACTGAGCCAGACACACCTATTTTTAAAATTAATCCAAAGTGGGCAAAACATATAGTATACCAGAACATGTCCTTAGCATGAAATTATTCAAAGCAGCTTTACAACATAAAAATATTCAGCAGTACTTTAACATGTCAACAAAATATCACAAATACAAGTATGATACACTAAATTAAAATAACGCACACAAGAAAAGATGTGTCCATGTTGGGTGAACTGACATTGATGATATTTACTCCTTACCTCCTTATCAATACTTGGTATCAAATAATGAGACACTTTTGATACTTTGTGGTATCTGAGCAATTTAGTCAGTGCCATAAAAGTTCTGCTAATTTTGGTACCCAGCTGTACTCATACTGGTATTTTACAGCGAATGTAAAAATCTGTTAATGCTGATAGAGCTTTGAGAGAGCCAGTGCTATAGTCAGTATGCATAGATGATTTTTCATAATGATAATTGAAACCATAGTAATGCGTCTTTTATAGTACTCACTTTTGCCCTTTGGTGTCATGATGCTAAAATATTGGTTGTACATTTTAAGATGTCAAGCGCACTACAGCAAGAGGCTGAGTGTGATTTGATCAGCCTCTGTGCTTCTCAGCATTATCAAGTTGCTCAACAAATGAGAAGCATCTCTTGTCTACTTCATTAGCACATGTATCATTCAGCCAGACTGAGGAACATAAAAATCGACCTAGCATGAAACAACGTTGGAGACCTCGTTCCGTTAGCACCCTCATGGTGCACTTGTTCTGAATGGGCCATTTAAGTGGACACAGGGGATTAGGCAGATGATGGCTGCAGAGGTCCTCATATTGGTGCAGTGTGACTCGGACCACATTAACAGGACATTAGTCTCATTTCCATTCCAACGGCGTGCACTTCCACACAACACCGGAGAGCGAGACTAAAATCATTGTGACCCTCACGCTCCAGCCTTTCATTTCCTGTCTCCATTCAAACCTCCCTTATCTCTCTCTCTGTTCTCCCTTTTTCCTTCTTGCCCTTTCTCTGCTGCCTTCCCTTTTTTTTTTCCACGCTGTCCTTGCCCCTGCACACCCCATTCTCTTCCCTCCTTCTCCTCTTTTTTTCTTTCTTCCCTTCTTGTTCCACATCGGCGGCTGGGTGAAGCCTCTCCCCGTCACGCTTGGCCGCTCTCCCCTTAATTACCATGTATTCTTCTTTAGCTAATAAAAACGCTGATGAAACCGATTACATGGCGGCAAGGCTTTGTATGGAGTTGGATTTAGGCACGAATAGAGAGTGAGAGAAGAATAAAGAAAGAGAGGAATACTGAAAAAAAGATAGAATGGGGGTAGGGACTGGAAGCTGTAGACAAAAGAGTAGAGAGATGGGAGGAGAAGAAAGATAGGAAGGCGATGGAGGGAGCGCAAGAGGAAGAAAGCAATGTAAACGATGGATGAGAATGAGGAAAAAATGGGAATGGTTTGGGCAGTAACCCGTTTGTTGTCTTTGTTGTTGTTTGGGTCAGAGATGCTTTAGGCCCTGAGGGAACTTCCTCATCTTATCACAGTGAGCAGACGGCTGGCACATCTTTCTCATTACTAGCCTCTCAGTTATAGATTACTCCTGCCTTACTCCGCTCCCCAGCCACAGGCAGTCTCTGTTACAGTCTACAGAGCCACGCTTGCACTAAACACAGTTTGAACTCCTGAATATAGACTTTGCTTTCTTCTTTCCCTTTTATGAGTATTAAGTCACTCTGTCTATCCATGTAATCACGGTTTCAACTGCAACCAACTGTGGCTTGAAGGAGAAAATGAATTAGTGCTTCTTGCTTGATTGAAAAGCCTTCTGAGAGGAGCTGGTTCATGGTACACTCTTTCCCCTTGCATTAAATTGTGTTATTACTGAGCTCAGATGTTGTACTACTTATTTAGTTTTCAAACTTTATGCATTAGCGGTTCGGGGGAATGTTTTGTTTCAGTACATGCAAAAAACACCCGAGAAAGAAGTTACAGTTACAGCAGTCTGTCTGATGAGCAGTTGAGCACAAACTTGGTAAATGTGATTTAACAGAGGCGTGAAAAGTCTTCTGTATCTTGAAGAATTTTCTTACAGTAATGGAAAATTGTCTGCTTCAACAATGTGACCCGTAATGTTCGAAAAATATGTGAAAGTACAGATGCAGTTTCTAGGGAAATACTGTAGACAGCAGCGTGAGGGAAAAAACCCTCACTAACTCTAGAGAGTAGCATAAACTAAGACCTTTGTCCCACTACGAGTGCAATTTTCTGTATGCATATCTAGACCCATTAGCAGAAAAATAGCTACATAACATGTTGATGCGCCTTTCTGCCTTGGAACAAGCTTTGCCATTACTGGTTTGTTGTCCTGTTTCATGACCCCTTTTCAATGAATATGGAAGCCCCATGAGGCATCCTCCACATTTACATGTTAATGTTGGCAATTTGTAAACATAAATTGAAAATGTCAGAAGCTCAATAGCTAAATGGAGATAAGTAAACACATTATTGAAATGCTGTGGCCACTTAAAGTTAGACACCCATTCCATACAAAAACTGAAAATTATTAGGAGAAAGAAAAGGATGAGGGGGAGGTAAAAGAAGGAGGAAGACAAAGAACTACAAAAGAGAAAAAGAGGGCAAGGGCGCTTTAATTCGCACAGCACGTACTTGCCGAGGGGGTGAGACGATTAGGTTTGTGATGAGAGGCAGCAGTGTGACGGAGAGGGCATGGGGGGTGTCAGGATGAGCGAGGATGAGGGAGATGAGAAAGAGAGAAGTATTATCTTGCTGTGTTTTCAGAATCCCACACATGCACAAGGCATTTGTATATGGGTACACACACACGCACACACACACACACACACACACACACACACACCCAGCCACGTCAACTTGTGCACACATACATCTGCATGCACTGAAAATGTGCAAATATTCACATTGTGTTTCAGTTTCTTTCTCTGTGTCACGTACACAGAGTCACACACCATCAGTGAAGAAGAGGAGTCAATGCAGTTGGCACCTGGCTCCCCTCGTTGCACACACATTCATCACTCAGTCACGGGTCTGAAAGAACCCCCAACCCCACAGGCCATGGGTTCACACATACACACAAGCATACACACACCTCTAAACAGGGACACAGGATGAGAAAAAACACCAGTGGTGTCACAAACAACGAAATACCCACACACAAGTATATATACTGTATGCTTAGTTTCTGTACAATCAGTGAATCATTTTTAATGCCATTTTTAGTATATATGACTCTCAACCAGCATTAGTTTTGAATATGGATTACTATTGACCTGCAAGTATTTGCTGGACATTGATGTAAGATTTATATATTTGTAAATGGACCATAATTGTACACATTACAGAATTTGTATTTTCTTAAAGGTGCCCTGCCACACGAATTTCATTACTTTTGTGGTAGTGTGTGAGGTTCTACCATGGATGTTTTTTGTGGAAAAAAATGCCTTGGTTACCAAGTTTCAAGCCATTCTAACATGGTATAGAAAGCATGTTGGAAGACTCAGCTCGATTTGTGCCAGTTCTCATGAATATTCAACATGCTAATCTGCTCGACTCTGATTGGCTAACAACTAGCCAATGACAGCCTGGCTTTTCAGCATCCTTTACAGTGTGCAACAAGTAGAGGAACTGGCTTAACTGAAAATTAAACTTAAAGCAGTGAATGACTTTGGTCACCAATTTTTCATCAGATCTGTAAAACCTGAGTCATAGCCTAAGTATCACAAATCCATAAATCTTTCCGAGTTTACGCACCTGGCTCCATTTTCAAATTCTCTACATAACACAAACACCTATGGACCTAACATATTTTGAAAAATACAAGTAAAAATGATGTTGTGTGGCAGGGCACCTTTAAAATTAAACAAGTGGTGCTGGACACAACAAACTCTGCCCCTCTCACGTATTGTAGCTTATTTTAGGATCGATTCAGTCTATGTCATCACATCTATGTGTGTGCTGATGTCAGCATATCTGGGTGTATTCTGATACAATCATGTCTATATGCATGTACGTTTGGTGATGTCAGCATTTCAACCAAAAAAGTGTAAACATTGAGATTACTTTAAGAATGATTTTGTGTTGTTTCAGTTATATACAATATATGCCTTAGCTTTATGTCAGAGTGATGTGTAACAATTGCCTCTATATATGTGCCAAGTTTCAAGTAAATTGAAACAAAATTTATGGTTTTGTAGACATTTGAAATTTCTGCCATTATAAGTAAATAGGAAAAAATATTTTAAAAATTTATAAAAAATTGTGAACTTTGACCTACTTTTCCCAAAATGTAATCGCATCTATTCTGGGTCACTGTCTATAAACTCAGTTTGGTGTGAATTCAACCAATAGATTTTTTCCTTAAGTGTTAACAATCAAAGAAACAAACCAAACCAAAAACAATACCCCTTGCCTCCCCTTTGGGGGGCAGGGTTATAATGTTTCTTAATGGCTAAAGTACTAATACTTGACAGCTCTTAATATACTTTTTCCAATTCATTCAAGTATCAATAGGGGACAACACCTCTGCTCAGTCACCCACTTGTATATGGATTACTATTTAGACGGTATTGAGTTTGGCAGTTTTGCATTCACCCTCATGTGTTTTGGAAGCAGAAGTGCCCAGAGTGGAGCTGGAGAAAAGAAGGACTGAAACTTGCCAAGCTAACATTAACTACAGACACTGACCACGTAACACCATAAATAAACTCAGGCTTAGCTTCTTGAATTAGCATGCTAGGTCACACACTATATAATTCAATACAAAGTAGAAAAGCACTCAGAGAATGCAGACCTTTTTCCAAGGCAAATCATCACCCCCCCCCATCACTACCAAAATTTAATTATTTGTTCCTTGTGCCAGTATCAACATTTCCTGAAAATTTCATCAAAATCCATCCATAACATTTTGAGTTATCTTGCTAACAGACAAACAAACAAACCCCAATGAAAACACAACCTCCGCTGTCCTTGGCTGAGGTAATTAATGCTAACATTAGGTCATGTCACTTAGTTATGCTAACATGTTGTGTAGTTTACTGACATTAGTTGCAGATAAAATGGAATGTTGTTAGTGTAACTTTTCAAACACAATTACAGCTGTGTGTCAGAGAAAAATATACCAACCTTATTTCCAGAAAAGATGGAACAAAATTTTAAACATTGAACTTTGAGCTCTTTGTCTAAAGTTTTTTTTTTAGTCTTTTTAAATGTATTTCATGTGACTGATTTTTTATTTTTTTTTTAAATGATCAGTTTGTTTTTGAGTAATTTGATGATAGACAATAGTAATTACTAACTGCGCTCTCAGTTTGTCAGACGAGTGACTGAGAACCAATCAAGTGGCTGGCTGGAGGACACACATGATTTCCCTGCATCTCCACTTGGCTCCAAATGGTGTCACGCAGTCAACATGGCAGCTTCTGCGACAGAGGAATTTTGGCTTTATTTTTACACAGTTGGAAGCACTGGCTAGGTAAGAAATGTAAAAAACATAGAATATCATCAATATGAATACACGCTGGAGAAATCGGTTCCCAAATTACTCCCTTTTTGTCATATTAATAAATGCGTTCATACACTCTGTTAGCACATATCACTTCACTTGTACTTCCACTATGCACTGGAGCCATTTACATTGACTTGTGTTCAGTTATTCAGAGTAAAAAGCAGTTATCAGTCTTTATTCTTCCAATATATTAAAGAACATGCCACAAAATATTGCTAACATCCTTATTTTAACCATAAACTACAATATGTTCAATCAAGAAAATATAGTCTTTTTTTTTGCTCCTCTCCTGTATGGAGAGGTTGCAGGCTGAATGGTTGTAAAGATGAATAGGACCTGAATTGGACAGGCTTGTGTTGGACGATATTCCAAAAAACAAGTGGAAGCTAATTATTGCAGTTTGCAACTAATTTGTTTACCACCATGATACATAAAAAGTATAGAGTGAAGTGCTGTCTCTGAGGATATTGATGTTTGTGGCAAACAAACACCCACAGAAATCTTGGAACAAACAACTTGAGAATATGCCTGAAAATTACACTTTCTTCAGTATCAAAACAATCAACAATCAGTCCATCCACAGCTGCAGTGCACACGGGGGATTTTTAAAACTTTGACAGGCTTTCAAAGCATTGTTGCACAGAAATGGCTTTTTTTCTTTATGACAGGTCTAAAGAAAGAATTGAAAACCTATAGAGCTTCAATAATTTGCCTATAGGTCCACATTCTGCAGATCCTATGAGCGTGAGCAGTTGTGACCAGCGATTAATCTATGTCAACAGGTTGAATGTGTTCATTATCTTGCATCAGACACAGGGTGTGTGTCAAAGTGGTTGTAAACACTCAGTCATCATTGGAGGCAAATGTCATTTCACAACAAAAAGAAGACAAGCTGTTATTACTCTGAGGAATGAAAGACTGTCTTACAGAAAACTGACAGAAAAACTGTCAGGAAAAGCTTTGTGGCTTACACTGTCAACAGGAAAAAGAGCCAGAGTTAAACTTGAACGATATTTAGTACATCTGTATGTTAAATATCAACACATCAGAATTAATAATTCACTATGTAGGCTAGACTTAGACTATAGGTACATTTTTATAATAATTATACTGCTCAGTCATCACTACTGCCTGTAGTGTGTGGTGGTATGTTTACCTGCAGAGACCCTGCCCTCTGCCTTTACTTGCTGTTTTCCTTTCATTTTGTTGGACATTTTACATCAAACTTCAGGCTGTGTACTTATACTTCCAGTCAAAACTGTATCATGCAGTGTACATTGGCGGAAGACTATAAAAATGAATGAATGACTCCAGTTACACAGCTCTCTCCTCTTCCTGCTGTTACCACTTACTGTACAGTTCTGTCTGAGACACAAACCTCTGGACAAAACACATATATATTGATGCTGCTATTAAACAGACATATTTCCCCCCGGAATGTACCTAATGATGACCTCTGATAAATGCAAAAAAAATTATACTGTTGCTCTGAGCCATCCCAAAATTAATGAATTGTTTATAAAATATTGGGGCCAAAAATAGGACCAAAATTGGGACATGAAAAAGCTACCTAGGTGTCAGTGCATTTGACCTGGAAAACATGGCTGTAAATGGTCTTATATAGCACTGTAAATAAAGACACTGTGTTAAATTTGTCATTATTTTTCTAATCCAGACATGCAGGTTTTTCAATAATCTCAGTCTCATTCCAGGTTTTGTATGTAACCCATTGTGTCCACTGGCGTTACATGCAGAACCTGCCCATTTAAACACAATAAATCGTGAGTGATTTTGCAACAGTGGTCATTTTTGTGAAACAGTTTGCCTTGTATAATTAGTTTGATTCCCAAAATGTACCCATGAAAGAATAAAAATATATTCCAAAAAAATAGTAGCCCATAATTTTCATGTGCTTTTTACCGTGTTACATGCACATTTTTGTATAAAAAGTAATATAAAAAATATAAAAATGTGTTTTATCTGAAAAATAGTTTATCTTTTATCTCAGTAGGTAATTATTTTTAAAATAGACCCAAAGAGCTTCCAAACTTGCTTCACAACATGAGTCTACATCTGAGTTGCATTTTTAGCCCCATGTCCTGTTTTTAGGACCAGTTTCATAGAAGCACCCATATACAGACCTTGCAGCCTATGTTATTTGGTCATTCCTTTGCTTTCTTGTGCTATTTGTCTATTGTTATCTATTTTTTCTGTTTCTGCTGGAGCAGAATTACAAATACAAATATGTTTCCAGTAAACTACCCTTGAAAAACCACTTGAAAAATTACTGGAGTCCTCAGCTGTCATTGGGCAAACTCAATAGGCATTTTCACACCAGATATTTATTAGAACTGTTGAAGGAAGCCACCCTTTTTGTTTCTGTTTGCATTACAGGAACCAGGGATGACTTTAGTTCTTACAATGGTGTTTTAAGGGTCTTTTTTGCTCCTTCTTTCAGAATATGAAGCTAATTTATCCAGCTGCACGTGTCTGTTGATTCATATAGTACATAGTTAAACCATGACATAAACAACAGCCACAAAAACATAAATTAGCCTGAAAATATGGTGAAATACAGTGAAAAGGGATGACAGTGAAGTCTAGTCTTTATGGAGCTTAGCACCAAATGAGCATTTTTAACAGGATTTGGGACATATTTTTTGTAGCAGGATTACATAAAAATAAAACATCTGCAAGTATTGTGACATGACAGACAGTAGTCTAGTCCACGGACCAGCATGCCGTCGTGGACTGGGGGGAAGCTTCTGTATGAAGTTATGGCTCCTTGGATATCTTGTGAAAGATATGAAGATATGAAACAAGTGGTTCCAGGCATAAGAGACCCTGCCCCACGCATGTAATGTAGCTTATTTTGGCATCGATCCAGCTGATGTCATCATGTCTATGCGTGTGCTGATGTCATCATATCAACTGCCTCTATATATGTACCAAGTTTGAAGTAAATTGAAACAAAATTGGTGTTTCTATAGATATTTGAAAATTCGCCCATTATGAGAAAATGGGAGGAAAAAAGATTTTAAAAATTCATTAAAAATTGGAACTTTGACCTATTTTTCACAAAATGTAATCACATCTATTCTGGGTCACTGGCAGTCTATGAACTCCATTTGGTATGAATTCAACCATCAATTTTGCTGCTACAGACATGTGAAATTTCACACATTATACGTAAATAGGGAAAAAAAAAAGATTTTAAAAATTCTTAAAAAATTTGAACTTTGACCTACTGTTCCCAAACTGTAATCACATCTATTCTGGGTCACCGGCAATCTATAAACCCACTTTGGTATGAATTGAACCAACAGTTTTGCTGCTAGAGTGTTAACAAACAAACTGAACCAAAAACAATAACCCTTGCCTCCTCTTCGGGGGCGGGGTAATAAATGCTTACTGACAGTAGTGTAAGTAGATGTAAGATGCTAAATTGTGTTACTTTAATCAGCCAAATGCAGCTTGTTTATCACAAAAGAAAAACTGGTCTATGCAGTAAAACAGTTACTGTGAAATGTGATGTCTTTGGATTATTTTTACTGCTGTGTGCATGTGTGTTGCATTTTGGTGTTGTAAAATGTTTAAGGTTGATCTGACCATTGCTGTAGTTAAATTTATAGCTTCTCCATAATCGCTCATTAAGGATCTTAATATATGAGGAACGTACTTACTGACAGTGGTGGAAGAAGAAGAAAGTTGTAGTTTAATCTGGAGCAGCCATCATATTCTGTGAGAGAGAGAGAGAGAGAGAGAGAGAGAGAGAGAGAGAGAGAGAGAGAGAGAGAGAGAGAGAGAGAGAGATATATAT
>JAPQRP010000019.1:45281681-45294882 GCA_037367295.1 Apogon hyalosoma
TATATATATATAATTTTTTCTTCTTTTTAACAGGCTATATAGCTATGTAGACTATATATTATGCACAATGTTTCCTCTGAATTACTGATATTAAAATACAATAGCCTTTTTACCTTCATGAATAAATGTGAACTACAGGTCATGTTTTACCAGAAAATGGATAGTGGAAGTCAGAATTCAGTACCGTAACACTTCTCTGTGTGTCACCTTTGTGTGATTTATATTATAAAAGCCAAGTGACCTCTGTGTGTGTGCATGCATGCGTGTGTGTGTGTGTGTGTGTGTGTGTGCGTGTATGTGTGTCTGCTTTATAACTGATAAACTGGACAGTGCTAGCAAACAAGGGGGCCATTCTGTTTCTTCCTGATCTGTATGTTCCACCAGTAAGCTTAGTCAAGTCATCCAGTAATGTGAATGTGATGAAATCATACAGTAATGATGTAAAGCCCTTTAAACAAATATATAAAGTCACTATGAATGCATTCTTATCTGTTACTTTTGATTTTAATATAAAACAAAATGAGGGCCATTATATTTTTTCCTAATCTGTGTGTTACACCAGTAAGTTTAGCTCAGCTCCCCAACTCTACTGCTTCTAGAACCTGTGGATTCCCACGGGTCAACGTACTAGTATTCCTTATATTTCCTCTGTGGAATATTACACTCCTGCATTTACACGATCCACATATGCCTTTGTAAATAGTTTATAGTTAATAATTAATATTCAAATATAGTTAATATTTTAATCAACTATAATTTTTTTTACTTCAGATTTCTATTATAGGCTAGTTTATATTTGTTCACTAACACCTCCAGTTCTACTGCAGAAAACTTCTACTTCTGCTGCTTTTTCATGTTCTCTGTTGCTGGTTTCTTAGAAACAATTGTAAAACCTCCATATGTGTTTTTCTTATTACAGTACAGCCGTGCTTTTCTTATGAGTAGAATCCCTGTACTTTCATCAGATGTGTCTGCGTGCAATCTGGTGCTGCAGTAATTTGCACTGCTCTTGGTAGATTGTGTCGGTCATTATTGTAATTAACTGGCTGAGACTGTGTACATAATTTTGGTTATTCTTATAGATGTTTGATTGTGGGCTTATTTGCACCACTTAATAAACCTGACCCTAAAATGTATTCCTGGCATTTTGAATTTGATTACAAGCTGTGCTTTTAAAATTTGTGATGAAATACAGTAGTTAGGCTATTTAATATTTGACTATCTTCATAATTTACATTGCCTGATGCTGTCGAGAAGGATGAAATACTTGCATATGAAAGTATACAGTATTAGATGTCTATTAAAAGATCATCATATTTGAATGGTACTTACTGTCAAAGGGGCATTGCATTCAACTCAATAATTCTTTATGTCAGTGGTATATTCATTTGTCACATGTTATTTTCAACTATATAGATAATGTAAATGTAAACATTTTTCATAAGTCAAGCTTAAAACAAACTAGAAATACCTCATAAATTAGATACAAAACTGAATGAGGGGCAGCACATTTAAGTATATGGAGATTTGTAATGAAAATCTGCTTTATTAAATTACAAATACTGAGAGACAGCATTTTTCAATTGCACTGTGTAAATAATATTAATAACAGAGTTTAGTTTTGATGACATAACAGGATCATAAGAGTAATGTGCCCACTTTTCATACATTAGACATTTTCAGCTTGAGAAAATTTTATATATCCATGCGCTATATGCAGAGCTTTGCCTAAAGAAGTGCATTTGTGTGTATCTGAATATTCTCATTTGAATGTGAGCACTTGTGTGTGGATTGCAGTATTAATGGACGTTCCAGTACATTTGGTCTGACGCCAGTGGGCCCAATTGCTTAGCATGCCTGCAGGACATTAATTGATGGCCGGGTTACGCTTCCTAATAAGTGTCATAAATAACGGTTTAGCAGGACGAGGAGGAAAATCTCAAATACATTAACCACCGCGTTGACATCTTAATGGAGATTCAACTGAGATGTGATCAAGCGGAATCCGTCAAGTAAGAATCCATTAATGCAGGGCTGAACCCACCGCAGCAGCAAACCAGTGACAGCGATGATGGGGATGGGACAGACCAGCTTTACTGCTGCTCGTGTGTCACTCGCAGCTTTAATGGACAGCCTTGTCAACATCCTCATCCCCACTCACACATGGCCCTCCACCAACACAGCTGTTGAAGATCTGTCAAACCTCTGTGTCAGAGAGCCACACACACCCTCCCAAAGTCACTGAGGGAGCCAGTAAAAACCACGGGCCGTTCACTGGCAGCATCATTGATTTTATCCCCGAATTATTGTTGAGGACGCACCACGCTTTGCATACCAATTCGGGGCCTTTCACAGGCAGGCACACAGGAGGGTCAAATTAGCCCCAGACTGCCACAGTTTTTGTTGTGGGAATGGAAGTTGGAGAAGCAATCGCTGGCAGCTTTGTTTAGCGATTTATCGATGAGCATGCGCACACAAGCACACAGACACACAAATAAACTCATAAAATTACACCCACACACAGTTTGCCAGATTCACCTCCGTACTGGGTTCGCCGCCAGGAAGCTCATCAGTGGGATTGCAGGTTTAGCCAACTGAGGATTTTTCTGTGTAACCAAGCCTCGAATGAGATGAAAAACCTATGAGCTTCCACACTATACTGTAAGTGGTGTGCAACTCAGCAAAGCTATAGCATTAGTCTCACACTTATGCTATATTAAGAAATGTATGCAAATGCTCATGTAAGAGACCCAGAATATACCCATATGTTCTTATATGCTCATATTGGGATGTGTTTACTGTAAATGTGTGTAGATGGGACTACTGAGATGTAAACACAGGCTTGTTACTCGTCGTGTTTTTGTTTTTATGCAGTTTTATGGATACCTTTTGTATATAGTTCTTTTTTTCTTTTTTCCATTCACAATTTTATAGTTATTTGTTCATTCAGTATGAAAGCATTTAAGCGGAAATGCTACTGAATAAAAGGGAAAAAAGCATAAAAAACACCAATTCTGATGCACAAACGTAAAATAATGTGGTAATACATTTGCTAATAAGAATGGTTCTGATTTCCAGGTAATGGAACACTACATGATACAAAACAGCGGCACAGAGAACTCACATATTACTTGGAAACAGTTACTGCCAAAAGAAGGAATTTCCATGGTTCTTCCGCAGGTAAGAGGAGGTTCACACACCAGAATAATTTCTGATTAGGTCAAGTCCCTCCATCTTCCTGCTTCTCCACACAACACATTCATGTGTAACTCCAGTGCACAGCAGTAGAACGTGGTATGGGGTTCTCCTTCAAAATGGCAGCTAAGACCATCAGTCTGTAAGGTGGGAGGTAGTATTTACGGTTATTCTCACTGTAGTTTCTTTTCCTTTTCTTGTATTTGCTTTCTCACTCCCACTCCAGACACATCTGGCCAGTAAGTCACATGAATTTTCTTAGGGATAAATAATTTGGTTAATATTGTATTGTAAATATTGTATTGTATTGTATGTTGTAATTTTACAGGTTCAATTACGATATTGTGATCAGTGTGTTTTGTTGCACGTTGAGGACTTTTCTTCTGAATCCAAAATATCCCCATACAACAAACATCAAATTTAGTTCTTTCTTTATTTTTTGGTCTGCTTGTTAGCATCCATTTCATCTGGGATCTCTATCATGAAGCAAGCTCATCTCGTAGTGGATCCGTTTGTGTTAGCCAGACTGTCAAAACCTTACAATTGTCATCCCTCTAAGCATAATCACAAAATTCCTTATCATCCCACTTGATCATTCCATTGCTTCTTATGAGTATGTTCACATAAAAGGGGTGGGGTGACAGGAGCAAATTTATAACCTTTAAGAGCTAAAAGGAGTTTTAGAAATATAGTACAGGTTCAAAGCAACACGATTGCTGCAGCTGAAACAAAGAAGGAAAGCTGACAAACCGCCTGCTGTGTGACTATGAGTTAATAAGCAGGCCATTGGTTTTGCCGGAGTGGGATCTGGTGTGGGCTGAGGCTGTGGCTGGACATGTAGTGATGCTGGGTCAGGCCGGATACGTACATACCCAAGGCAAATTGAGTGGGACCTGGGTGCAGGCTGAGGTCTGAAAAACATTAACAGTTGAAATCTGCCACTGTTACATGTGTTGCTCTGGATTTAAGCTGAGCCAGAGCTTCAAGGTTCTCTAATACGACAAAACACCAACATGCCGCTGTGGTTGATCTGATGGATGATTCCACAGGCTAACAGTCATTAAGCTTAGTCAGATGGTACTGCATATGGCAAGCTCAGAATTTTACTAGTCCTGTTTGAAACTGAAGGAAGTCCACTAGTCCTCCAACTTTGCTGGCAAAGTTGCTGATGCCTTAGTATTTTGGGGGGATGGGAGGGTGGAAATCCATGGATAACATTCATCATTCATGAGGATGATGGTTATAGTGAGCTGGAGACGCATTTGTAGAGGTCTCAGGAGAAGTGAAAGAATCGTCGGGAGGCCATATTGCTCAGTCGGTGGTCTTGCGTCTTGCATTGAAGCTAGAAGATCAATCATCATTTGACGAACCTCATCAGTATAATTTTGCATATTTGCAAACTGTTAAGACATTTATTATTACATTAATTTAGAACAAGCAACACAGACAATCAACCAAGCTTGTGTATAGCCCATTATTTTTAGTTGTCTCAGCAGGAAAACACAGGTGTCCTGTCATGAGAACTCTTATGATGGATCTGTATTTAAGTGTCCCAGGAAGAAATGTCAGTGAGCCAGCAGGTACAAACCAAGGCACCGGGACTGGGCCTGATGCATTTACACAGAATGAAATCATCATGAATCGATAGTAGTAGAGTTAAAGACTTGTTCATTTTCTGCCCTAAAAACCTTAAAAATGTCTGCTGTTAAAAAGATCTATTGTTGCCAGAAAAAAACCAAACGGTGCTACAGACAAGATCTGAGCTCGGTCCTAAATAGACTCTGATTAGGCCGAGGCTCCTGCTTCTATTTAGTCTAACAAAGCCAGAACTATTTCCACACTCTTTTAGGCCTCTGCCAGTGCTGGAAATAGGTCTGGTCATCATTCTCTATCGATGAAAAAATACTGTGTTGTTTCGCACTTATATTTCTGTAAAGAAGCTGCACTTATCTTGGGCATGACACAACAGTGCATTTGTGAAACAGTTGGGAGAGAGATTGTTTTGGTGGAAAAGAAAGCACTACATATAAAGATGTGTGTCTCTGTCAAAACTGGTCATTTTCAGCATCTCTCACACAAGGAGGTTGACATTGCTTCAATAGGAGACACTGTAGACAATTGTTGAGCAATTGTGTTTCTGTTGATGCAAGGAAGATTAGCAGAGTTGGGCTTTTACCAGAGTAAAATATGTTTATCATTGTTGCATCTTTGCAGTTCTTATATTCAATTAAACATGGCTTTACAGTACAGTCTAAGAAGTGCCATGCTCAGCTCTTCCAGCAGAATGGTGGTTGTGGTCTATCATTAGTCAACATACTGACTTGACAGGTGCTTTTGTTAAAGGAATTCTCTCAAGTTTATCGACTAGGTTCTCTGAAGTTTCTATTGTAAATGTGCCAGTGTTTAGGAGCTGAGTAGAACTGCCGCAGTGACAGCCATGTGTGTGTATGCGTGTCAGTTGGTGTGCATGTTGAAGTGTGCGTCTCTTTGTGGGTTTGTACATGCATGCAAATGTCTATTAGGGTCTGTGGGGTGACAGTTATGCTCTTGGCAAGTAGGTAATTAGCATGCATTATTCAAATGAAAGACGGAGGGAATGAGGGTGGGGACCTGTCCACCTGGTTGTCAGTGCTGGAGCCTGTCTCGTTCAGCGCCACTTACTCCTCACATTTAGAATGTCAGAGCGTGTCTGTTGTCATTGTATTACCCTATTCCAAAGCAGGAGGATAATGCACTTGTACAGCACCCCTTGATGAGGCAAGATATGGTCGAAGTAAGCCCGAGTCAGGGACATTTTACTGTGGAACAGAATGATCATGTGTAAGTCAAGTAAGTCAATCGTATTTTGGCAGCATTTCCAGAGAGTGTCACTAAGAATGCCTTGATTCACAGCACTTACAGTTCAACACTGAATTTGCAGCTGAAGTTGCAATATAATCCATATACAATGTGGTGACAGGACTTGAAATCAAACTACAGCTGAATACATAGGAACATAAATTGCAGTGCACCTTTGTTTTTTTCCCTGTTCGTGCAGCAGAAAAGAGCTTCTTTGACACGTTACATATAAGGCTGTAGTTTGTGGCACTCCTATATTACCATATATGTATAATGTAAGGTTCTCCTTCCCATAACTAATAATACACAGGCATCACTATATGGATTTGTATTGAAAGCAGAGTTGGAAATGCTTCCTGCAACCCAGCAAAAGCAAATTAGTGTATTTTATACCGTGCTCGTATTCTTTCTTTGGCATCTGTTATATGAAGAACTCTTTGTTTAACCAGCAAGCCTCTGCAAAGTCTAAAGCATCGGTATTCACAAACACATCCCTTTGTTAGTGTGAATGAGTTGAATTACGTTTCTGCATACTGCATTCTGTACACTGGCAGCTGAAGTAACACGAACGCAACAGTATATCATGTATTTCCTTACAGAAATGGAAATAGAGTACATGGATATAGTATTGGTATTTTATATATGGACTATAAAATACAAAAACTAATATAAACATGTGACACCTTCAGGCATCTAAAATACAGCTGAGTACACTCAAAGTACACGCACACACACACACACACACACACACACACACACACACACAGGGTACTGACTCTTGGAAAGGCTTCCAACGTATTACACCAGGTGCTCCCATCTCATCACAGCCATTCTGTTGGATTATCATCTCCAGACTCATATTTTAGCCACAAATGAGTCATTAGCACTTAACGTTATCTCCCACCCATTCTCCAGCACCTCCATGCCACCCTCCAGGAGCAGCCACTGTTTACTTAATTGATCAGTTAGCTGCTTCAGAAAGCTCCCTGTCTTCCACACTTCCCATTTAGCCAACATTTACATGTGTCAGTATAATTGGGTCCCTATCTCCTCTCTCAAATTATTTACCTACTCACTCACCCACAATGCAAAACTCCCATTGTCCCCAGGCGATAGTCTGACTAGAATGATAATGCGCTGCCTGAATCATAACTTTTTTCCCCCCTGAACAAAGGGTGTGGAAGGCAAGGCCACCATCTAACCAATGATCGCTACACAATTAACCTTCACTGTTTCACAGGCATACTTCGGTAACTACACAGCAGACAACTATTACCTGTCAGCCGCTGCTTGTTGTACAGTTTTTGAGAAACAATTTGTTCCCTTATGCTGGGGCACACATAGCAGTAGTATTAAAAGTTAGTACATGGAGAGACAAGAAACAGAACCACAAAATATCCCCCAATAACGAAACATTTGCAGAGGAAAGTGATTTTATTTCAGTGACTGACTTTTTACAATGCCCCTTTTTTCCCCATAACTACTCAGCCGTGGGTCTTCTAGCCTGAGGTCTGTTTGCAATGGGTTGACTGGGCATGAAATCAGACTGGCATAAGTCCCCTGTCCCATAGTGGATTTATGTGATTTACATACAACTGTCTTTTGATTGTGCTGGACCACCAACTAATCCTTTGTTCCCAGGAGGGCTTGCCTTATACTTTCTCTACTCTGTCTGTAATAGACTGTGACTGCCCTCGTGTGGTGGAGCAGCATACTTACATCCTGGCCATGGCATCACACAATAAGAAATGGATGTTTAAATATCGTTTATTGCAAAAAAAATTTAAAAAGAACATGATGCACATGTATTTTATTATTTCACAGTAAATTTCACTACATTAAACTTGAAAATGTTAAAGGTGAGGTATACTTAACATCGGGTAGGGCGGTTTGAGTTTTATTATATTTTCTGTAGATTTAGTATAGTAAGTTCTATATTCAACCCAGGAATTAGTCTAATTAAGCAAATGAACTAAAAACAACTGTGTAATACCTTCTAACATTGAACCCTGTAAGAATGAATGCCTGTATGACTGACTTAATACTGACCAAATAATTTAAATAAAAGTAAATAATACATATTGCGATTTGTCAAATGCTGTTATTAAAAGTTATTCCATGTTGTTCCCTCAAACAACCACAAGATGGTGGTAAATCACTGTCAGATTTCTCTCCATTATATTTCAGAGCTGTGGCTTATGTATGGTGAGGCCAAAAAGATTCTCGTTGAAAGCAAATCAGCTGTATTTCAGTTTTTTGTTTAATTTCGTTTTGATTTTTTCATTCTGCAAAATGTGTTTTTTGGCAATCCTGCAAACTTATTTGAATTTGTATTCTGATTTGTGGAGACTGTCAAACTGTTAAGTTACAACAAAAGTTAAATACTTATTAAATTAGGAATTAAAGTTGCTACCAGGCTGTATTAATTAGAATGCTTCATTCTGGATGTGTTATGTGAATTACAAAATCAACCAAAACTGTAAACATAATTTATAACATACAGTTTGGAGACATCATTATAGACACCATTAGTTTTGTTGTGCTGTTAATATCTGTGTGTCATGCCATGTTTTCCTGAATATCCTAATGATCAATGAGCAACACTCTGACCCTGAATCCACCCCAGTCTCATTCTGTAGACCTCTGCATCATTTGGTAGAAGTGGCTTCTATTGGAGAACAATCATAAACTTCTTAATGACATAGTTTAGCACAATGTTATTTAACCCTGTCAGGTGTGACATCTTTAATCCTTAAAATTTATGACATATATGATTCAACAGAAATAAAGTCATGATCATATCATGATGCCATTTTTGAAGTGCTGTGCACTTTGAAGAATGGTTTAAACAGTTTATAGTTTTCATTTGAGTCATGTAGCTTAATGTGATGTAATACACTTAAGTTATTTGCACAAAAGTATATTTGCTTTGTAATAATTTGATTGTACTCTGCATAATAAAATAGGTATTGAAATAACAGAAAGACAAATATAAATCATTAACTACATTGAGTATATTGAATTATTTATGTGTTGTCTTCGGACTGATACTTGAAAAATCCTTTTAACTCTTTGCAATGAAAGTTATACAATATGATATAAAAACAGACAAAAGCAATTTCTTTTTTTGCACTGATACTATGACAACTTGTATCATGTTGTAGTTTATTTTATGGTTCATTGTGTATTTGTCAAGTGTGTCTTAGTAATGCAATGTGTACATAGTAGCTCTGAATTTATACATCCATAACACATAGCATATCTTTATGTTGCTGGGGATGTTCAGTAATGACCACAAAACTTCGCCTGTTTGGTTGAGAGCTGTGGTTTAGACCTTTGTGTGTGTATGTGCGCGCATCAGTGCTCCCTGTTGAACACTGATGTGCTAATGGTAAGGACCTCTGTCACATTCAGGCCCCCATCACAAGCACCCAGCCATCAGGGTTCATGCGAGGATGTGCCCATTAACACAGAGGCCGCAGGATGCAGGATATCCACACCGGGAGTGAGAGAGAGCACGTATGGCACTGAGCAGGTCGCTCTCCCACAGCATGCTTACTAGTCTGCACTTTCCAAGGACATTACTTCTCCGATCCACAAGCTCTCCGGTGGCAGGCTATCATTAGTGTGCTTGCAAGAGCCCAGAGAGGTGATAGCAGGGGAATTGTGGGCTTTCATATCCACAAGCTGGTCCACAGGATGCCAAGCAGAGTGTGGTAATTTAGCTCAGAGGTGATGGAAAATAGTGGGTTAGTTTAATGACAAGTTTGTGTGGCCATGTAAAAGCACTTATCAGAGAGTGGGCGATAGAGTGAATGGATGAGAAGCACCAAAATGAAAAGAGAAGCGACTGTGTCAGTGTGTTTGAGTGTGTGTGTGTGCCCTCGGTTTGATTAGGGTTATACTTTCTAATTGTGTCAACTTACACTTTTCAGTGATTTAGAGTTTATTAAAAATGTCAAGGACAAAATCAAACCACTTTATTTAAAGATTGGTGTAATCGGGAAATTAGCATTATTTGGAACTCGTGGCAAGACAGAAAAAGAAAACATCTGAAGGGTAATTTGTCAAAAAATTATAATTTAATATTTTACATCCATTTAAGGGCTCTATTGGATTTGGTTAAAGTGTAATGCTCCACATTTATCTTTATCTTTTCCCACATTGTTTATTGTGTTTTAAATTCAGATTCTACTATCTTACCAATACAGCTCTTTTTAAATATACAAACAATCAAATAATTAGTCTGCATTTAATCAGTAAATGGATTTATGACCTGAAACATCTCTTTTTGGCATTGTAAAAAAATTAAGTGAGACAATTAATATCAACTAACTAACCTTTATTGTAATCAAAAATGTTTAGAAAGGAGCTAAAACCCCACGTGTAAAAGCTTACATTTAGAACGTACATGAATGAAGTAACCATTCATAAATATTGGTGCATCCTGTCTTAATGCATTGTTTATTAATGCCTCTAATTCACTTTGGATTTCATCTCTTAGAAAAAAAAATCAATCCTCCATCTCTGTCTCCCTTGGCAACAGGTTATAATCCATAGTTACGAGGAGCGGTTGCTAGGTGCGTTGCCGAGATACAGACCCTACTTTCCACTGGTGCTACGTAGGAGGCCACCGGGTCCTTGATGATGGCACAGAGATGAGGGACGGGTGAAAGGATGACAAGAGACAGGACAATGAGGATAGGAAATAGACGCACACCTGAAAGAGACTGTACGAGCAGTGGCACAAAAAGAACATAGAAGAAAGGCTGAAAATAGGAGGGGAGAATGGAAAGTAAACACAAAAAAGGATAATGTAACTGTGTAAGTGGGCAATCTGCACACCTCCATTTGCACGGCTATATTTTAGTGGAGCTGTTTCTGTGTGCATCTTTGTGCATCTGTTTCTCTGTGTGTGCGTGTAATGTGGTGCATGATAAAGACAAGAGTGGCTGTGGAAATGAGAGAAAGATGGTGAATTTACTACTATCTACTTTGACTCTTTGGAAAGCCTGTTATCATGCATAGAGAAAAAATCTTGTGCTGATGTCTTCCATCACTGAATATATTGTGCGGAAGTGTTTTTCTTTCTTTTATTTATTTATTTATTTTTATTGCACGATGAGGAAAAAAACAAAAACAAAATCAGAGGTTGAGAAGGAAAATTTGGCTGGCCAGTTTTTCATCAATCAAGAGAGAAAAATGAGAATTAACCAGCCTCATTATATTTGTAATACTTGGATTAAATAAGGAATGTGTAATTTGTGTTTTTGTTATTTTAAAACGCCAACAGTAATGCTGAAATTGCTTTTAGAAAGTTTGTGTTGTGTGCATTTTGGCTCTTTGGCCTTGTTAGATATCTGTATTTCCCCAGCTATTGTATTTAGAGTAACAGCTCTGTGTAGTGCTCATGGTCATATAATAACCACCTGAGTTACACAAGCTGTCATTTAATTTTTTTTCTAAGACTGATCCGATTAGTACGGTGATGACAGAAACCCGTGGGAGTGCTTACTCCTTACTAGTTTCCTTGTTGGTAGATAGGAAGAGTGTTCTTTGGTGCAGAAGCTTCAGGAGCCATCTGCCGCTCCCAGCAGCGATTATACCCTGCCTCACCCCCAGGGGGCAGTAGCACTGTGCTCACAACCACTCAGCACATTCAACACTGCTCCTCTCTCAGATCAAAGACACAGCCAAGCCAAAAGCAGCCACTGTCACCCCTCTTCCCATCTACCTTAAGACAAGTTTTCAGCAGTTAAAAAAAGATATTAACATGATGTCATTGAATGAGAAGCCAGCCTCAAAAGGGGAGCTTTGGGTTTGCTGTGAATAGACAGAGTAGCCCTGCCATGCCCATCACTTCTGACAATGTTATTAGGAAGATAATTCTCGCAAGCAAATAAACAGTGTGTAACACCCTTGTGACTTTACCTTTCAGTTTGGGTTATTGTGTGTAGTTTCCTGATGTTGTAGCGTCTGCGACAGAGCAAATAACAGGATAAATTGAAGGTTGGGATTTTGATCTCAATACAAAATAGAACTGTGAGGAGTCATAGCTCAAGCTGTCTTTTATATTAAAGTAAAAAAAGACTAGCATCAGTCACAGGCTGACAGTGGCTGACATAAAACAAAAAGTGTAGATTTTTACATAGAGAGGTGTTTGTTAATATTGGTTACATTTTGTTATTGGAACAACTGTGCTCCTTTCAGCCATCGATTGTTAAGACAGAACTTACAAGATACGCACATAAAGTTTTTCAGTATGCTGTTGTTAATGAAACAGTCAATTTCAGATGTTTGGTGTGAGTGTTTTTTTTTTTTTTAAAGGCATAAAAGAAAGAAATATATAGCTCTTGGTGTGTGATTTGATATTTATCAAAAATAATCTAAAAAGAAAAAGAAAAAGACAAATAAAAGTAGAAGGCTGCCTTATTAGTAATGTATGTTTTGTATGCTTTAGAGCAGTTGCCCTTTGTTTTTGTCTGTATTAAGATGCATTGTGGGTAGAAATGCAATAGACGGACCTTGTGCTCAGTATCAGTGCCTCCGCTCTGCAGCCTCTTCATATTGTGAGCCTGCTTTGAGGAGAGACCCCTGTTGGTTGATTGGAATGACTTCCCTAATTGGATTCAATTCCTAATTGAAACGTAATAAAAATGCATCAGTAGACGTGGCACCAACAATTACCTCATGCAAATCTCTTGATGAATTGACGTGAGGGGCGTAATTGCAGCTGTTAATAAAATGCATTGATTTCTCCTGGAATAACATCAATTCAAATCACTTCACACTCACGCTTCAACCTGTGTGTGGAAAGCATTTGTCACCGCTTAGTGCCCTTGTTTGGAGGTATAGTGAAAAAATGAAAACATCTGCACTCTTTCACGTGGATATGCCAGATTGATTGGGCTTGTGAGACTTCGACGTAAATGAAGTACATTTATGCATTTGCACTTGCACTTGGAGGAAGGAAACAAAAGAGGAAATGTCTTTGTTCTTTGTTTCCCTTTTCATCAAGTGTTACACAGGTTATGACTATCTTTGATTTGTAGAGTAACACATTCTGCTCAGGATGTACTACAGAAATAGATGCACACACACACACACACACGCACGCACACACACACACACACACACACACACACACACACACACACACACACACACA
>JAPQRP010000019.1:45308285-45325326 GCA_037367295.1 Apogon hyalosoma
CTCTTCTCTTCTCTTCTCTTCTCTTCTCTTCTCTTCTCTTCTCTTCTCTTCTCTTCTCTTCTCTTCTCTTCTTTTCTTTTCTTTTCTTTTCTTTTCTCTTTTCTGTCCTCTCCTCTTCGTTCTTCTCTTTTTCTTCATCAATCCAGAGCTTGCCCTGTCACAGAGCACAACACCTGTGTAGGCACAAAAACCAAAATGGCAGCAGGCTGGTGTGTGTGTTTGTGTGTATGTCTGTGTGCGCACACGCATGTGTTTGCTTCAGTACTTGAGTTGGCATTTGCACGTATTTATACATGTACAAAGTAGTTTTTTTTTTCATATTTTTTAGGTGTAGCATCTTTAAATGTGTATGTTTGGTTTGTTATCTGTGTGTTTATCTATATCCTGTGTCAGTATGCATGCTTTGAGCATAATGAGTCTATAAAGGTTTTTTTTTTCCCATCATGTCTAAAAAACAGCAGCAAAAAGTTGGTCTCTGCAAAAAATCTTCTTCCACAGACGCCAAAGCAAAACAGGGAAAAAATAGGCATTTGCGAAGAAAGAAAAAGTAAAATAAAATCAAAAAAAAAAAAAAAAAAGACTCTGGGATCCTTCTCTTAGTCACCCAATCTTTCAGTGGGTTTCCAGCAGGATCAAGGGACCACCCTTCCTTCATGATATGTAGCAGAGCAAGAAGTCTTTGTACTTTTACTGCACTTGTGGAAATAAGGTGTTGTGGCCCTTCATCCTGTGACAGAGAAAGAGAGAGGGAGAGGGAAAGGGAGAGAAATAAAAAGAGTGGATTTAGTGAGGCTGTGGCAAACATGCTCAGGGTTGCTGGCTCCTGGTTATCACACAGACTGACAGGCACAGCCAACAGCATGAGAAACAGACGGGGAAGGGGGGAAAAAAAAGACGAGTGTGTCAATCAAAACCAGAAATAGGTGGGCTAGAGGTGGGGTGGGAGATTTGTGTTGTAACCATATGGAAGAGTCATCTACACTGCGACAGCGCTAATACAAGGAGGACCTCAATTAAACCAACTACGTCTCCCTGCATTACCAGAGACATAATAAATGTTATTGTGAACAAACTACTGTATGAACAAGAAATATACACAAAGAAAAAAAATTGGGGAAAAATAGTGTAATGGCTGTAGTAACAGAAAATGAGACTTTTTCAGTATGAGGAGAGAAAAAAAAAAGGAAACAAAAACTTTAATCATGATCCCATGAAAAAAAAAATACCCTTGCGTCTGCCCTGGCTTTGTGTTGACTTGATTTGCTGCACTGTCAGTGAATGAGTCCGTACTGGCGAGCTTTAGACAAAAGATCTAGTTTACAGTCTCTCATCCCTAATATGTTGTGAGTCATGATGTGGGCGAAGAAAAACTATGAAATCACATCAAATCACTCTCTAGGAGTGAACATGAAAGGGTCTGAGTGTGTGACAGGAACACGCGTCCAGACGCTCTTTATTCTACTTTTCCATTCCTGTAAATGAGCTTGTTATCAATTCATAATAGATCTGCTTTTTAGATGTGGGAGCAAAGATTCTAGCTTATTTTTTCTGTGTGCCAAAGCGAGCCCAGTCATTAGTAATATAAAGCACTAACATTCCTGATTACAGATGCCCTCTTATGTGCCAATAGCGATTCACACTATGCATCTACCACAGAGCAGAAGAAAGAGTGGCTTTAAAATGGACCCCCCCCCCCAAAGTAAACAGTTTCTTTGAAAATATCTCAGCCTCCATCTTTGTCAGATAATACAGAATTTATTTTCATTATTTTAGTGGGGTTTTTTTGTTTCTGTTTTTTTGTTTCAGCATTATTCCCACCCAAATACCACCACCTATTGGATAGCTCCATAAAAGACACCAGTTAAGAGGCATAGTAGATGATAGAAAGAACGTATCCCTCCCTCTTTGCCTGGTTGAAAACTCCTGAGTTCATTGCATAGACTCCAGTAGGAGAGAGTCGCCTGCAGTGCTTTTGAAAGAATAGGGCAAAACGAAAAAGAAAAAAAAAGAAAAAACAAACAACTAACTCTTATCAGGGTTTGGCCTGGAGGGATAGAAACAAACTCACTTGCAAAGAAAGGACCTTTTTCACTTTTAATTTTTTTTTTTTTGTTGTTGCTTTTTGCAGAGTGAACCACAATTATTTCAAATCCAAGTAGTGCAAACTTGAGACAACCCTGTCTCTCAAAAATTGCATTCATATATAACTAAATTGCCACTCCAGTAGTATTTTCTCAAAAAAGTAATTTCACTTGTATTGCATTTTATTAGAAGTGTAGTCAGCACCTTGATTTTGTTACAGGGAGACATATTGTCATTTACGTATGCACTTCTTTTTTTTCCCCTTCTTCAATAGAGTGGACGGATAAACAAAAGCTTCAACTTTAACACCAGACATTGCAGATCTCATCTTGACACCTGAAAGTGTTCTGACATGGCAACAAAAACACTGAAGTGAGGGTTAGGTTTGCTTTAAATATCATTAAATCACTAAATCTGTGAGCCATTTTAATCACATCTTTGTAAACTTTCCCTGATCTAAACCTAACCCTTGTATCCTTCTGTCTAACCCAGTGCTGCCGGTGCCTGAACTCCAATGTTTAATAATGCTGTTGCAACAGCCAGTAGATATCGGCAATTCTGTTGGCACAAAACAAGACAAAATATGCTGTCTGTGAACAATTCACATTTCAGAATCAACGTGTTTGCCCTGGAAATTACATTTAATTATTGTGTTGAAACAAAGCATAATGGCGACAGCATTGTGTTTCCAACAAAAGGTGAAGGGAGTTACAAATGAATGTGTTTTTTGGGAGACAGGATTGTTCAAAGGCGTATATTTCTGCGGACTGGTGTAATCCAATAGGAAAAACTAAGTAACTACAGCAAAAAGTAAATACATATTTACGGTACTTTTTGAAAAATATTTATCTATATGTCCTACAGTGCATATATGGGTTCAATGTGGCTGCGTAGTGGATGGAATTTGGCCATGTGGGTCTGCAGTGCTGCCTGCAGCTCTGCTCTCATGGTGTAATTGGTTTGCACCTTCATAAATAAATAAATGGGAAGTGATTCTCATGTTAGGCAAACAAAACAATCTTGCAGAAGTACTCCCTGTGCAGATGGAATCCATGGAGAAGTGGAGTGTCAACATTTGCCTGTGCTCTGTGTGAGAACGGTGGAGATTTAATTGGCTACACAAACATAGGGTCATTCTGGCCATCTTTCAACTAAACAGCTGTCGATCGGGATGAGAAAAAGGTCCTTTTTGCAAAGATTTCATACTCTCATTAAAAAAAAAAAAAAAAAAAAAAAAAAATCACAGATTGCTTGAAAAAACACTTGATGTGAATATGAAGAAATATAGAAATAGAAAATGCAGTACATCCATACACATGAACCCCACAAGAGAAAGTAAAACATCACAAGGGCACACGGTACAATAGCACAAAGGGTTAAAGGCCACTTCCAGTTATAATCAACCAACCAGTCAGCACGTCAGTTACATTATGTACAACAGGTACCAGCCAAGAAAGGCATCAGTTAACTGCACTCCACAAACTGCCAATATACAATATACAGTATATATAAATATATATATAAAAGTAGGGCAGAATATAAAGAGATAGAGTTTAGAGATATCAATCAACGCCACGTCATGCAACGCAGTCACAGTCCCACCACATGACGTCATCCAAAAGAAAATGACACCATGGGTTCAACTTACAGCTGTGGGAACTTGGCCCCATGACAGGTGTGGGGGGATGTGGCTATAGCGGAGAAAGGCCACCTCACACTGTGATTGGCCATGTCAGGTTGCCAGGTTGGTGGGGTGCAAAAGAAGGAAAGAAACAGTGGGATTGTCTTTTCCTTAAGTCACAATTCAAAGCACCCTTTGCATATTAGTTCCACACTCTCACTTATTCTGCCTGACAAATCAAATAAGGTTATTATGGTTATTACCATAAAACTGGAAAAGGAAAAAAAAAAAAAAGAAGTTTGACAAGCGAAACAGAAATAACAGAACACATAATCTTCAACACAGCATAAAAAAGGCCTTTTCTTGTGCCTCACTAGTGGTGAAATATTCTCAGGCTGACAACATTTGCAGGTTAAAAGGTTGAATTGATGTTTTTATATTCACAAAGATAACCCTTAAGGCAGAAATGCATATTTCAGAAACTTGTCCTGTCTACAGTAATTGGATTTGCCTTGCATTGTTTGCTATGAGGGTGGCCGTACAGTGAGTGCTTCAGCTTTTTACTCTCTTTTTTTTTTTTTGCATTAAGTTTATCTTTAAGACACAGAACGCAATTTCAGAATAGCAGGGCTCCTGAGACCAGCAGAGGAAAATGCTGTCTGATCATGTTTTTAATTCAACTTCAAAGTGAAATCCTAAGTATTACAGAAAAAAAGTCAGTCTCTGAAGTTATCTATGCATTAAAGTTTTTTTTTCCCTTTTTACCTAAGGAACACAAAAACTCATCATTCACATTTCATCATCGTTGCAGTTGAATTTAGAGTTAAACGCAAATGAAAGAGTTACAGCTGAACCTGACTTTTGAGTCTTTCGCTCAAGAACTCAGTGTACTGTCTGCCACAATATTCAAGTCTTAAAAGTGTACTCTCATGTGCACCTTCTTCATATGAAATCTCTCCTGATTTTTACAGATCTGTAATCCTAGAGCTATGATACAGAACTGGCTTCAGAAGCCCCAGTAGGTTATTTCGTCTTTAATGATTTCATGGGATTGGTCTAGGTTTTGGTCTGTTGGTTCAACAACAGAAGTGGTGTAATAACAGAAGAAAAACACAGAGATGGATTGAACCAGACCAGAGACAAAGGAGCATGTGAAATAAACACACAACACAACACTGTACATACATAAAACCTTCCTCATAAATTGTGTTATTTGTGGAAAATGTCTGTACTTGGAGACATTATGTGCACCTCTCAATGACTGTCTGTCATTTGGTGCTTTTGCAGGATATTTTCCATTTGTCTCTCATTGATGTACTAAATCAATATGATCCCTCCCCTCTTTTCAGGGTATCTGCTTTGAAAGCCCCCGTTCAATTAGCAGGACACATCTCTATTCAAATCCAAAGCAAGGCATAAAGACACATCTATCATTTGTATTGCATACCGCTTTCTATTAACGCCAGCTTGTGGCTTTTAAAGAGTCAGATCTAAAACAAACAAATGGTTTTACCATGCTTTTGTTTATGGAGAAATATAATCTAGGCTTATGCTATTGTAATGAAAACTTGTCTAGCCAATTGGGTGAGAACAGCATGCAGCTACATTATTTTGCACTGGCAGCTGCACTTTGTAACAGATGTGAGATGATTCTTTGAATTAACTCTGACACTGTGAAATTAGTCTTCATTGAGGGATGGTGCTACTTTAAATAAAGCATCTTTTTATTATCTAGTAAAAAGTGGTACTTTTCTGGAGGTTTAAAAAGAGCCTCACTGATGCAGATAGACTCTAAATGTTTATTTATATTTATTTTTCTTGGTTTTGCTTTTTCGCTTATGGAGACTTCATAAATGCCAGCATGATTCAAAAGATCACACCCATCTAATATGACTTCAGGATGTATTTCACCCTAAATCTATTAATAGTTCAGCAATAAAATAAAAATTATTTTACAGTTTTGAGCCACTCAATTACACTGTTGCCCATAAAGTTGGAATACAATATTTTTACATCTTCTCATGAAATGATTGAGGCAGTGTGATTTATTCATGATACATAAAGTGTAATTGGGACTCAATATGTAATCATTGCACTTGGTCAAAGGTGATTACTGATGTGTATAAATAGGAATAAAGAGAAGAATGTGAACAAAGTGATCCCAACTGAATGGGCAACAGTGTATTTTAATGATGTGTTGATATTAAATCTATAATTTTCTATTTATTTATTTCTGTATATATTTTTGTGAATGTTAACAATTAGCAATCAGAGCTATTGAACTGTTTACGTAGAGGATATATCCTGAAGACTGCCACTACATGACATTTCTGCTTTTTACACATGAGAGTATTTTCAATCAGGAGATAAAATCATGTAGAGATGGTAGATAATGCAGCTGTGAAGCATCACTTAACCTAGACAAACAGTGGTGGGAGAGAGGTTCGGTGCTGTTCTCCACCCTGCATATTTTTTTGTCTATTTATTTTTACGAGCACGAATTTTCTTTCAAACGTCCCACATTTACTCATCCTGCTCTTCAGTAGTCTTGTAAAAAGTTATTATACTATAAATCTGCACATTATTAGTGTGCACCATTTTCCTATGAGCAAAGGTTTAACTGAACAGGCTCCTGACTGCAGCTAAGCAGCTAAAAGAAATCTGATGCTTGGGCTATTTTAGAAATGAAACAACCGCTAACTGCTTTTGTGAATTTGTTGCTTAACAACTCGTATTGATTCTCAAAAGCATACTAGGTAGACAGGTAATAATACACAGCTAGGTATTGATGATGTCATCAATTTGCACTGAAGCATCCTGAATCCTGCACAAATTTGATTTGAAACCACATAAGAAACAAAACAATTTTGTGGATCAGGACCATCTGACAGAAATCTCAAAGGCCTGAGTTTGTGAAGATTGAACTATGGAAGCTCCACATCTGACATTTTCATAGATAATATGTGACAAAAACATGTTGCTTAAATTCAGATAGTGGCAGCAGATGAATGTCTATGTGGTTGTCAGTTCATGCATTTTATTGTTTAATAGTCTGTCTCTCTTGACCACTTAGTCTTAAGTGCTTTAAGACTAATGTTAGGTTACTATTAGTGGGAGGTGTTTGGCCTAGGAAGCTGTGCAGCTGCCTCTTTGCTAACTTTACTCCACCCTGAATTTGCAGCCCACATGTCAAAAAGAAGCCAAGATGATTCAATATGACTTTTATTCATGCATTTTTTTCTCCAGATATGTAAGTTTGCATTCTTTAATAAAAGACAGAATCAGAAAACAAGAAAAAAAAAGAAACTCTCACCTAATCTCATCTCTCACCTTAAAGGATAGTGAATATATTAATTTTTATTTTAATATTTTTGGAATTTCTCTCAGACATTCACATCTACTGTAGAAACAACTGTACCAGTGCATTTACTCATTAATGAAATAATGAATTTTCAGATCAGACATGGTATGGATTATGACATATGGTGTAGTTTGTATGGCATAGGCATTACTGTACCTGGATACGGACAGCAGATGAGTCAGTAAGGTCGGTTGGCGTCCTTTGGCCGCTTTAGCTGCACCTTCAGCCTCTTCATGCCTATCTGAAAGCCGTTCATGGCCTGGATAGCGGCTTGAGCACTGGACGGGTTATCAAAACTCACAAAGCCTGAGACAAGAACGCCGAATGGGGGAGAGATAGAGACAGAGAGAAAAGAGAACAAATGCGGGAGGGGGGGAGGGAAGGAGGAAAAAGGTGGGAGATGGGAGTTTGGAAAGAGAGATAACAGAGGAAAGGGGAGGAATAGAAAGTGAGAGGGAAAGAGGGGCGTGATGAAAGAAATGAGAAGGAGAAAGAAGACCCTTTTTAACTCTCAACAATGACACAACAATAGGTCTTTGTTTTCTCTTTTCAGCAGATTAATTGAAAATCTCTGAATTAAAAAGATTACATAAAGCACCACAAAGGCTAATAACACAGAGTTTAACTTGAGCAGAGAAGGAAAAAAAAAACATGAAAAGGTATTCAAAGATAAAAGGGAGAATGAAGTCTCATGTTGTGTGAGGATTTTCAGAGGAAACTAATGCCTGTGAGTGTTTGAGACGTAGTGTGGCAGGGCTCTGTGGATGTGCGCACGAGTGTCTCCATGTACAATGTATCCGAGTTAAAAGTAAAGGGCATGGGGGTCGTGATGAGATGCTAGGAGCAAGGTGTAGGTGTAGGACGGAGGTGTCTGCTGCTCTGAGTTATCACCTGGGTGTCGAGGCGGAATTAGCCCACAGCTTTCAACACCGGGACTCCTTGCCTGCTCTTATCAGGCACCCCCGTGATTGACGGCCCGAATTTTCCGCCTGCCAGCTGATTTGATCACACCGCTATGGGTCCAATTTAATTTGGGGGGAGAGGGCAAGCTTTTGTCAGTTCGGGTGAGATAAGGCTGCTGCTTTTACAAACCCTTTAAACAAACTAAGCAGGGAAGGGCCTGTCAGCTGGCAGTGATCCCTCCTCAATCCGGCAAACACACACACACACACACACACACACACACACACACGCATACACTTCTTGGCTTTAATGAATCTTCACACCTCACATTTACATCCACGAGCCAAAAAGATGATAGGATTCCGGGGTCAAAGTACAGGAGAAAAGGGCGAGGACTGCACCGCAAACATAAAACACCTCAATCCATGTGCATTAAAATGAGCCACCGGGCAGGAAAAGTATCCCAACATGTTTCCAGTTAAGGCAAGTCTTGCATATCTGTGATGGAGTACTGAGTGTGTGCTGCTGCTCCTGCAACTCAATACCCTGAACACTACTAGTGTTTGAGGTATGGCTCTCACCGCAGCCATCCATAGCAACTGAATGTCTGTACACACTATTGTTATGCATTTTTAATAATAATACACACAACGTTGCAAACATGATTAGACAGGAACAGGAAAAATACAAGTGAAGGAGGTTGAGCAGGTGAGGATACTACAGTTTTACAAAGCCTCCTGTCATAAGAGTAAGAAGAATCACTGTGTAGGGAGACTGTGCATAGGTAGCACAAAATAAAAACCATTTTGCACCAGTGACAGGTCCTGTACATTTCCTAATTCACAAATGTTTGAATTATGATATTGGACATTACAAGACTCGCTAGTCCTTTTACTGAAAACATATGAGTGTAGTATCTTAAGTGTGTTAAATTAACTGTTTGTGGCGAGCCTGTGCAAATGAGTGATAATCAGGACTGCTGAAATGAAAAAGCAACAGGCACCCATTCCCGACTGTGTTATGAAGCAAAACAAATCAAACAGCAGAAGAAAAAGAATGTATCCCGTTAAACCGCATTTGCTTATTTTTATTTCCCTCCACATCTAAAAAGCAGAGATGTAGGGACTATTTTAGGTGTCTGTGTCATTCTGTCTCTCAGAAGACCTTTGAAATTCATTTTCAAGCTAAATCCACTTAATTCCACTTAACATGGTGTGCTTTGATCATTTCTGAAAGTCAATATTGAGGGACTAAATGCAGAGCATTAAAACAACTGTTGATATATCCAGTCTAGGGTTGAACAAAAACAGCATATATCATGCCTTATATAGTAATACATGAATGTTATATTTTTTTTGCATTGGCTAACATTCAACGACAACAGAATATACATCATGTAAAACTACACTTCTTCAATACATTGCTTTTCCTTGTGAATTTATTTTTCTTGCCTGTCTGATGTCACCGTCATGTCTATTTTATTACAGCTCAGATAAATACAGTGAACGAGACAGACTGTCATGCATTACTTAAGAGTATACTCCAAAGCCTACTCCTGATGCACATCCTTTATTAGAATATGCTTTAAGTACATTTCCATTGACCTTTTCATCATGAAATGCAAAGGTTTCAAATCATTTCAAAAAGTGATATGGGATTATTTTTCCTCTGAATGCGTATGTATGTATATGTGTGTGTGTGTGTATATATACATATATATATATATATATACATGTAGCAGTTCATCTATTCCTAGATATTAGGCAAGAATCATTTCCCCAGAAACTTTTTTTTTTTTTTTTAAATATGAATGCATATAATTTAAAACATTACAGTTAAGGCTGTATATGGTTTTGCATGTCATCATGTTGTCTGGTGCATATCATCCAGGGTAAATTCACACATTTCACAAGTGGAAGTGTTCCAACTTCTTGGAGGCCTAATACGTTATCCTCTTTAATGCATAGCATCTTCCTGCCTAATTTGTTAATGTCTTATAAAAGAGCCGTGGGGTTTCTTCTATAAAAAGGATGGAGAAATGAGGGGGAGACAAAAAGAAAGAAAAAAAAAAACAAACCAAAAGTATCATGGGTTAAATTACTGTTTTTCAGCCAAGATCTTAATTACTAGCCGTGGAAAATAAGCCGGTGAGACTGATGAGGTCGCTGCCCTGTTGTCCTTCTTCGTTGTTGACTGACAGATAGTGATAGCGAGAGGCATATGTTTAGAGAGGAGCGCACCGAGAGACCAGGGGAGAAAGAGAGAGAGAGAGACTGTCATGAGATGGACAGAGGAAAGAGAGGAAGAGAAAGCCTCATAGACATGCCATGTTGAAGAGAAGCTGAAAGAAAGCCAATGCTGGGAGTCTCTCTCTCGCTCTCTCTCTCTCTCTCTCTCTCTCTCTCTCTCTCTCTCTCTCTCTCTGCCCGTCTCAGGGGTGTTGCTGTCACAGTGAATCAACAGCAAGGCCCACACCAGTCTCTTATTATCTCTTTAAGCCCATGGATTCCACCTGCACCGCCTCCATCCTGATGAACTGGTTTGCTGTGTGGGAGGTGAGAGAAGAGGAGGGGAGGGGTGGCGGGATGCTGCTGGGTTGCCCGGTTGGAGGATTGGGAGGGGGTTTGGGAAAAGGCTTCTCTCTTGGGTAGAGGAAACTGGGAATGGAAGACATACTGATTGAGTGGGGAACCGTAAAATAGGGAGGCTGATGAATAGATGCGTGTGGTAAATTCCAAGTGGAGAGACGTTTGGGTCAGTAGCTAGCATAGAGGGTTTGGTACGGCATTTGACTTTATGTGAATGGAGCACCCACCCATCTCACACCCTTTAACTTCCCGCCGCTGATCACGACCACCTGGTTAGATATGCCTGTTTGATGGAACAGGGAGTGCAATGTGTATGAATTGCACCTCGGTCTCCCTCCTCGCCCCCCTGCTCAGTGGCATGTAACGCCACCTTTAAAATGTTAATTGCAACTTGATTAGGATAGACAGTGGCAATAAAAGCAAAAGCAGATTCTAATTGCAAGAAAGAAGCAAGAAGCATGAGTAGATTGCCAAACGTGGCCCCTGATTAACTGTAATTTTTTCTCCCTTCATTGTCAATTTTTAACTCACCAAAACATTTGCTCTGATTGGTTGCTCGGTCTACGAAGACTTTGGCCGAGATGACGTTGCCAAAAGGCAGGAACATTTGCATGAGTTCAGCATCTCCGAACTCCTGGGGCAGGTGATAAATAAACAGGTTGCAACCTTCTGGCCCTGGTGATGAAAGAAAGACAACAGGAGCGGTTATGTGTGATCGTAAACAAGGAGATGACCAGACAGAGCGTGGGGCTGTGAAACAGACCGCTACACTGTGGGTGAAAAATATATTCAATCAACACAGTAATCCGAAGAGGGCAGGAGTGCAAAGTATTTATGCAACTTCTGGGACAAATATTACTCTTGGTAAACATAATTATTAAGGCATGTGTGGCGTATGTTACCCTATCTTGTTTTTGTTTTTTTAAATTGTTTGGTCAGGTCCTTTCCAGATTCTAATTTTAAGCTTTAATTACTACAAATGAATCTGCTGTCGGTTTATAAAGTGTGCTGTAACTCGAGTGTGCAAATAAAAACAACTACAGAGTGGCAGCGATAGGAGAAATACAACAAGCAAACAGAGGCAGGGAGAAGACGAAACGACACAGTGAGGTTAATTGAAAGGGAAAGATTTGGACGGTTATTTTAAGAAAAGGAAAGACTGAGACACAGAGAACAAGAGACGGAAGGAGGAGGCAAAGCACACATTAAGACATAAGCCAAGTTTTTGCCCCAATTACTGTGTGACAGTGGGACTGTCTTCCAATCTCTTTCCATCCTTCCACACTCATCCACCCAGCTGCCACATATTGTACCGGCCAATCTGGATAAAGGGACGAATGCACTGGAGAGAGAGAGAGGAGAGAAGGAGAGAAAGCAAACCATGGACACCACACACACACACACACACACACACACACACACACAGGGAAAGAGATGTGATGGACTCGGGGACAGTATGCTTGCAGCTGGCTGCCTGGCTAGCATTCTCTCCTGTCTCATTGCTCTGGGTGATAGCATGACGAGATGAGACTGGGGCTGGTGAGAAGGCTGATAAGAGGGCCGCAGCGGTGGCTTGGCTGTAGCGCTGCTATGCCTCGGTGAGATGGAGGACACACAAACACACATACACACAGACACACACACTGCTGACAGAGTTTTTTAAGCTGAATCTCAGTTCTGACTGTTTAGGTTGGAAATGTGCAGTTAGAGGTAAAGACATGTCAGTAGCTGATACGTAGGGGTATGCTGTTGACGTTTGCCCTCGTGAGCATAACACCATCTTTAAATGCAAGGCAGGTCATTGAGATGAGTGTGAGTATATAAAGTCGAACATCATATAGGGTGCTTGCACTCCTGCCCCACACAGGCACATAGGATAGGGAGTCAAAAAGGGTGTTACCTCATAAACCTGAAAAATAAATCAGTCAAATAAATTAATCATAATACAATACATTTTTTTTTACAAATTTTTTTAATGAGAAATGTTATGGTTGTGTACAATTTGTTACTGGGTCAAATCACTGTAGACCTCCCAAATTGCCATGTGTGATTTACTTCATACTTTCAAAAAATAAGGTTATCAGTCTGAGTAAATATCACACAAAATGCAAAAATGTTTGTATATATTTTACTTTTTGATACACTAGGACTTGGAAAATATAAAAGCAAGTTGTACAGAAAAAGATGCAGCTCAAGATCAGCATGTCATTACTTCATGACAGATGTATGCAATTTTCAGGAGTTGTTGTATGGTACAAGATGTCTTTAACTTCTGGAAAAGAGCATCACAGTTGCCTTTAAACCAAATTATAGCTTGCTGAAAGCTGTAAAGAAATTGTGCTTCTGAATAATTTGTCCAGGTTGAAGCACTTCAGGTCTTTCAAACTTTGCACTAACATGCACAAAATATGAAGCTGGTATCTGTAACCAAACTATTTTTACTATGGTAGAAATGAATTCATTGTGCATATAATTGTTTCTGTCTTGTACATATCCTAATGATTATTGTTCTATATACATAAACTAGCAGGCAGCATAAACCTCCATCTGATGTTGAAAATATGTAGTTGAATATCTCTAACCAAACTATGTTTTTAAGGAGGCAAATGAGAGATGTTCAGTCAGGAGCATTTTCTGAAATTTGGTTATTCGAATTGGATTTATCCTACAGGAAAAAAATAATCACAGTATTTCTCTGTTATAGATTTGGCAGTAAAAGCTGTAAAATAGTCTTAACACCGTGAAATTCTTATTGATATGAAATTTGTAGCTGTTCCCTTTGAGATGCTCTCACTTGAAGTTAAAATGACACAGAAAAAAATTACACTGAAGATTTTTGTGGTTAAAATGGCTATGTTTATAGATTCAGAAGACTTTTTTGTTGATACACATTACCGCAAACACACTAAAGTAATCTGCCATTGAATTTGTAGGGTTTCAGTTTGAGGCTGAAGCTCAGGCTTTGCTGTGTTTGTATATTCAGGTTTAGGTGTCTTTTGTTAAATGGCAGACTGCTGCAGACTATTGCAACGGACTGAGACAGGCTGGGAGAACAGCCAAAACCCAGAGGAGGCCAGAACTCAGACAGGCCACTGGCTCAACCAAAATTAGCTTGTGTGTGAGTGTGTTTGCTTTGTGGGTTTGTGTGTGCTCTCCGTGTTTTTGAATATGTGTTACTATGACTTCTATAATTCTTGCTAATGAGTCCAAGTAATGTTCCAAGGTAATAGTAAAAGATAATGTCCTTGAGAACTGTTTGTTTGTGTGCGGGGGTAAAAAATATGCCTGCATATAAAAAATTAACTGCTGACATGATAATAATAAGTTTGTGTGTCTCTACGCTTTCATACAGTTCAGCTCTGTGACCCTGGCGTGCACTCACACTACTGTAATAATGCAAACATAAACTAACTCTTCCTCCAGGCAATGTTGGAAACACTCAATTTAAGTTCTTATATTGAATATTCATGCCACTCTAAGCCGTCTCATACAATCATATAGATGAATAATTGAGACTGACGAATTCTGTCAAAAAGAGTGATTTACCATCACAGTATATCCTATGCTTTATTACATCTGATGCTGTGGCATAAGAACGAACACTACACTAGGAATGGTAATAAATGATTATGCATGCAGCTAATTAATCTGATGAATATTTATAACCACTTAAACACATTGTAATGGACTGATTAAGCAGTCCAACGCTGCGAGTTTGAATTAGTGCAGTTTTTGAATAATGACAGAGTAACTTTCCATCTCACTGCTAATGTTCTTCTCTTTAAATGGGGAGCCTTTTTCTCACATTTTCCCCAGCCAGCTTTTTCCCGCTAATTCAAAGCAGCGCAGCTACATTAGAATGGAACATGGCAATTATCACCTTTTATCTTGGGTGGGCGCGCTTGCTCGCTCTTACCTTCCCTCTGTTGCTGGGGAATGATGGTTGGTTGCTGGGGGAACGCTTGGCTGATTGGCGCATAGGCGGCAGGGTAGGCTGCTGTTGCAAAGGGAGAACCAGAGTGGAATTTTTCGCATCTCCATTTTCATATTTGACACAACAAAACTCAAATCATTATTCCATTGTTCATTTGCATCCTCTAGACATTGCATAAATAAATTGCATTATGACTTGGAGCCTGGTCTCATTTGGCTGGTGGATCACTACACAAAGAGCACGGCAAAAGGGAAGCAGAGTGTTGTTCAACTAAGCAGACACACAAAGAAAGAGAAACAGACTTACACCATGTTAATGAGAGCTGATGTCAGGCAGAAAGCAGTGGTTATGAAAAAGTCTATGTCATCTCACATGTAGGAGTCTATGGCAGGTTCAGATCCCCAGCTCTTAGTGTACTTTCGGAATTAAGATTTTTGTGTGGGTGTATAATCAAGTCAACTGAAATCCTTTTGCAATCCAAATGTAAAGTAGCCTAATCCGGGAGAAAATTGGCTGGTCTTCCAGCTATCTCTACCTGTCATAGTGTCTACTGATGTGACAAACAGAGAGAGAGAAGGGAGAGGGGAAAGGGACAGATGGAGGAAGTGAGAGAGTAGAGTAGGCAGGAGAGACGGATCACCTGCGTAGTGTTGGACGCCAGCATAAGCCTGTTGGAGAGGGTCGGTCACCGTTGGACTCTGTGCTGCAGAGAGACGAAAAGAGAGACAGAAAGGGGGGTGACAAAGAGGAAAACGGTAGCCAAAGCGACAGAGAGAAAGGAGAATGGTCAAGACACACGCAGAGACAAAGAGAAAGAAAATGTTAAAGAGCAAAATAGAAATTGGCTAAGCTGTACAGAGCCATTGGGGGGTAAGATCACACAGGGAGTGGGAGAAATTTGGGTTGTCATTTCTCTCAGTTCTTCAAAATGCCTGTTCGCCCCAGATGTTTGCATCAAATATTAACAACATGCCAAACAAACCACTTTGTAGTTCATTACAATTGCAGCTGCCTTTGAATAATGCAGAAACAGGGAGTGTGTATCTGTCAGTTCTTCAGGAATCAGTTCCAGACAACATTAAGAAGCTGAGGACGGGTTGAGACACATCAAATTAACTATAATGGACTGATGGATGAACTGATGGATTCATCATGATACTGAGGCTGGCTGCTCAGAAATCTGCCAAAGACACTGTTGATTGACCCTCAAGTATAAAACGCTTCAGTTCAGATCTGAAATAGATGTCAGGAGAGTGATAAGTAAAACGGAGTTGTGTCAACTTTTAAGTGCTACCATATGATAAATGATAATTAATTTTTTTCACTACTGATACATTATACTCTCATTGTGGCAGTTAGATGCTGTTCTTGGACAGTTCAACACTAGAATAGTTGAATATTCATAAATTACTGTCAAGACATGCAACTCAGTAAGAAGTGTCAAGGTCAGAGGATTAGTCTCATGACAGAAGACATTACCAACACGTCACACGTTTCTGTTTTGTTAATGTTGATTAGCTCACCTGGGTAAGGATGAATACCATTGGTGTAGATGGGCTCAGAGGTGGGCTGCCCATTGCTTTGAGGCGGAAGGGCGCTGAATCCGTTGACCCCAATAGGGGTGGCTATGCTGGGGACGGCTGTGGCACTGATGCCTGGGGGTGTGCTGGTGCCTTCAAATAGATAGAGTCATTATTAAAACTGCAGGGGGGGCATCACATGCCATGCACTCAAAAATAGAGATACTAAGATGTATATTTGTGTATTTTGAAGACCATTTCACCCAAATTGCTGTAATAAGATGTAATGGGTGCAGATTTTGGCTCACTGTGAAAGGATAAAGTCGTTGTGGTACAAGTTTATACAATTTTATCCTCAACAAAAAGCAAAGTAGCTAAAATCACACTGATAAAAGTGTGAAGGCGGCACTGGGGCGAAAAATGCAACACACTTATCCGAATTAACATGACTCTGTAAGTCTACAAAACAGTGATATGTATAAACTCAATGTAATTTTTGATGGAATGATTTTTCCATTCTGTAATAGGCAGGACATGTTTTATGTTAATAGCAGATATATAAAGTCAAGGACTTTATAACAACAGAACAGATTTGCATTCTGAGCCCCACAGGTTTTAGGTATATTCAATGAAAATGCATTGCTTTAGGGCAGGAAAAGTGTGTTGTTTGGTTTAAATATTGATAAATATACTAAAAATTACTGTACTCTTGGCAGACCAAGAGCTGTATGTGCCAAACCAGTTAATTAATGCCATAGTTTCTGAAAAACACTCTTATTCCAGTTTAATTCTAGTCCCTCAAAACCAAGCAGTGCCATGAGTGGTTAAAACATTATAATGCAGATATAGCCAGTATCTAGAAATGTTGATATGAGTTGTATATTTGGTACAGGATTGTTGATATTATACATATCTGTGGTTTGCAGAAAAGTAGAATTGAAACTTTATTGTAGTAATCGGGTTGTTAAAAAACCTCCATATATTAGATTCTTCTTAATAAATAAATTAATTAATTAAAAAAAAAAAAAATAA
>JAPQRP010000019.1:45325426-45370477 GCA_037367295.1 Apogon hyalosoma
ATATAGATAGATAGATATATGCCAAACTGTACCATAATGCATATTGGATAGGCTACTGCACTGCATTGCCTCTTTTTCTAACATCAGCCATTTCTCCTTGTGGTGATATTCCAACTCCGTCACCTTGTCAGTGCCCTTTTGTGCAGATGGATTTTTATTATTTTTCTAATCCAGGTGAAGGGCATTTAAGTCATGTAGGATTATGTTTGATAGGAATTACCTGGTATATGTAGGCCTTGTGGATTACAAATGCCAGGAACAGCATCAGGACACTTTATTTAATACATTTGCAATGACCCTGCCTTCAGGCGGCCTGCCTACTTAGTGTCGAGCCATCAAAGCTCCTCATGACAAGGGCCAAAAAGATAGTTCAGACTGAGGTCCAGGATTATCTCACACAAATCTTTGCTCTTATATTGTATAAGCCAAGGACTCTGCATCCAAAGTCATTGGATTGGCTCTGTTCCCAGAAAACACACACTGTCACAGAGACACAGAGGGAGAGAGCGACAGACAGAGAAAGAGTGAGAGATAATGAGAGAGAGAAGGAGAGCGAGACTATAATGTGGCTGCCAATGAGTGTCAAGGAATGCTGTACATCTTCTCCCATCATGCCTCACTCAATGCAAGGCTCAGCTTTCTTTAATTCAACACCTAACAATGTCTGCTTCAGCCCAAATGGAGCCTAAATCTCAAAAGATGTAACAAGGGCAAAAGCAAAAAAAAAGCTTTGAATGAATATATTACTATGGCTTCTATAATTCTCGCTAATGATGAAAATGTTCCAGGGCAGTAGTGAGAAATGGAGGGAGAAGTCTTGCATATGTGTGTGTTTGCACGTGCCTCTGCTTCTGTACTCATGCCAGTTAGTGCTTGCGTGCCTATTAGTGTATACCTGAGGACGGTGTCATGGGAGTAGCTACCAGGCCGTTGACATTGAAAGCTGCCATTTGCTGCATTTGCGCCGCAGCGATGGCTGCCATGGGGTTCAGGTAGGACCCTTGTGTTGCTGCCATCAGGGCTGCTTGCTGTTGCATCATCTGCTGTAGGATTAAAGAGCAGTGGGAAGAGAGGCAATTGGTGGGAGGGATAGAGGGAAGGACAGAAAAGAAAAGGAGGGTGAAATAGCCGCAGGACCAGAGCATGTTAACTCTCACATCTCTGTTTGTTTGGCCTGTGCCTTGTTCTTGAACAGAGTGGTCTGTGTTGCCCTGCAGCGTTGCTCCCCAGCTTGTCTAGCACTGCTCTGGTCTAGAGCTCATTATACTACCTCAAGACAAAGGCTATGTGCTGAGATGAGTTTAACATGCTGGAGACTATGTATATGTACCAGAAAGTTCTATATGTGTAATAGAAAAAGAAGGCTACGATGGCAGAGTTAGTGTGCATCAGTGGGCGATTCTCACCTGTCAGGGTGAGTTGTTAGATACTGTGCGAGTGCAAAATCTCACAGACTCCTAATTCAGGCTGTGACTTTCATGTGTGAATATGAAATGGGGGTGGGGTGAGCTTGCGGGGAAAGGGGTAGAGATGATGCCAGTATGTTTTTTCAGTGATGATGTGCATCACTGTTTGAGTTATAAGAAATAAGGTATGTGTAAGTATATAAAATGCTACAGAGGAAGACGTGGGCTTACAGTTTAAGTTTGCAATGTAAGTTGGAAATGTAACAGTGGAAAGAAAATGAAGTAGATGATACCGGCTATTTGAAAAGAAAACAGTGTGATGCTGAGCGTATATGATAAAAACCCACCCTGAACAATTCAATGGACACAAAAACACAGTAAAAAAAACAGTGCAGCATTTTCTGTAAATTGAGACTGTAACAGCCATTTAATGGTGTAAATTACTTAAGGAGCAGTTCGCAGGGGGTGTCACATACCTAGTGGGAGAGATAGGCAGTTCAGACCTCATATCACAACAGTTTTTCTTTTCTTTTTTAAAGCTCACCGTCTCCTCCCCCGCCGGGCTGAGACTTACAGCATGAGAGTAGGCGCCATAGGCCCCAAACTGGATGGTCATGGGACTGAAGATGCCGAGCTGGCCTGCCATCTGGTGCATCCTGCGCAGGGTCCTCTCCTTATCAGTGTCGGCAAACTTGACTACCAAACTCGATGAGGCTCCCTGGAACGACACATAAATGTGCAAGGTTTGTCAAATGTGCCACTGAATGTTCTTTTAGAATGTAAATCAAAAAAAATCAAAACTCTATAAAACCAATTTGTTACAATCTATTGGCAAGCTTTTCCCTTGTATATTTTGGAAGAAGAAAATGGTAAGTAAACCTAAAACAAGAAAACAAACAAAAAGAAAGGAACTGAAACTTACAAAAAGTTGTGAGCTCATTGAATTTTAACAAAATGGAACAATTAGTTAAACTAACTTTTGCAATCACTTCTTACAATCAGCAGTGTTTCATAGTTTGCACCTGCCAGTTCAGCTGGCTAGCTAATGTGCTTGTGTTTATCAGACAACACTGTCATACATCCTGAGACTGTAGAATTATTTACTGAAAAAAACTAAAGTAATATAGCAGAAAACATAGAAGCTAGTAACAGACAGAGGGCCAAAGCCAGAATACAAAATTACTACTAACATTGGAATAGAAAGTCATTGTAAGATCAGTAATTGACACTGTCCAGCATGCTTTAGTGTATGTTAGTTATTATTTAATGTGCACTTTAACCTAAGGAGCAAAAAAAACAATGATCTGAAATGCTATCAAACCACACTATAAATATAGGATATAAAATATAAAGTTAAAACGTGGGCCTATATACTAGTATTAATGCCCTGTAACACCAAAAGGAAAGGAGCAGTGTGCATATTACTGTTGTTTTTTCATGTGATGTCGAGTGTATACAATGCTCCAGCCTAATTTCCAAGCCTCTCATGACTGCAGTCAGTTAGCTGTCAGCATTAAATGAACTAGAGCAGTCAGTGATATTTGCTTTTGTGAACTTTCCAACTTCACTGTATACACTGGGAGTGAACTGTGATCCTAACCAGATCCCAGGAGTCCCAGTCCCCCACTGGTGAAGCTCCACTGAATACAGTACCACGTAATTAGGTCTGACAAAAGCCTTCGGCATGTGGAGGGCGAAGTATTGACTAATGGCTCTGCCTTATGGCAGATATAGTTCTGTATTGATGTCCGTGCTCCTGAGTTTGCATCCAATTAAATCATTTGAGAGACAAAGACCAGAGTCAGTTCCTCATGTGACATCCAGGCAGGGAGAGTGTCTGTGTGTGAGTGAGAGACAGAAAGATAGATACAGAGAGAGAGGATAAGGAGGCTGCCAGGCAGAGAAAGCAGCTACAGACACTGTCAAGAGGACCAGGCTCCTATTTAATTACAGGCAGTGCATGCTGGGAAAGAGCACGGAGCACCACCAGGACAGAAGGACACGGGCAGCCAAGGGGCAGTCAGGATATGATTAGTAAGATCATAAAAGCAAAGACAGGGGGAGAAAAGGACTCCATAATCACAACTTGGATTCATCTTTCACAAAATGTCTCATCCTGACAGGGTCAGGACAAATTTAGGCTTTGATTTAGATTTCCATTTTTTCTTTGAGCGTAGAAATCCAAAATGTGAGGGAACTGCAGGGGACAGTCCAGTGTGTGTCTTGCCCAGTTTGTGTATGCGTCTTTGTACAAAAACTCAAATTGCTATCCAAACAGAAAATCATAAAAACAAACAAACTTATGCCCTATGAAGCTAAATATTGCAAGTGCACTGTAAGAGAATGTGGATTCAGCCACTAAACAAACACAGACTCTGTTTTGTGTAGTGCAGCCTTGTATCATGCCATTTTACTGTAATTCATACAAAAATTGTGTCCTACTTCTGTAAGCGCTTCATGAAATTTTAAACAGGAACAGCTAAGCAATAGTGCCATTGAGAGGGCAGTTTGCCAGGGTGGGCTTATATTTTGTGGTGAGCTATGACTGCTGCAACAATTCTTACATAATAGCCTTTCATAGTTTTATTCATCCTAAATCGCTGACTTTTATTTTATTTTTTATTTTTCATCTTATCCTCAAGTCAGTCACCCCTATATCACAACCCTTGCATCAACATGTGTTTTTATAGCTTTTTTTAAATTTTTTTTTTATTTTCAGTGTAAATAAAGGCAAATAAGACTGTACTATAATGTCTTTGTTCTGACATTTTTATAGTGGGCTGTTGGACAAGCCAATGTAAAAACTGTTTTTATAAACACTTTATTAACACAAGCAATGTGCTGGTCTTAGATAACCATGAAAAAGAGGCTGGTGAATGAAAGAATGCAACAGAATGGACCCTTGGGACAGTATGTCTCAGATGGGATCCTATCAGAGCCAGCCAGCACCCCACCTCAGGCCAGAGGAGACCCATCTGGTACTTCTCTCTCGATGCCATTTCAATTAGTTAAATCAATACTCCGTCGTGGCGGTGTTAACGGCACATTTTTTTTCCTTTCTAATTTCATTTCATTCCACTTCCTGACCTTTCTTAGTTCTTTCTCAACTTTGTGGGCCAGTTGAAGGGACTGGGCTGTGGGATTTAATGAGGCTGGCAGTGAGCAAACATCTTCCTCCAGCGTTGTGCTCAGGCAGCACCAGGGCCTGGCATTTAGATCACATTCATTTTCTGCTTTGTGTATCTGTGTATTCTTATATTCATTTAATACCTCATGCAGAATGCATTGTGAGCATCAGGACTGTGAAAGCCTGAGGCTGCCTGTACTCACTGCACCGTGACTCAAGATGAGGCGAGTCTGGCCTGGTCTGGCTGCTCTCAGCAGAGCGCTTTGCTGTAGACGGTTGCATGGGAGGCGACCCAGCCTACAATGTCTACCCAGAATGGCTTTGGCAGCATCACTAAAGCACTATCACAGCCTCTGCAGGTGTTGTCAGCTCTGCCACTCATGTCAAACCCTAGTACTTTTGACTTTTGTAGCCTATATATTTCCTCTAAAGTTAAAAAAAAGAAAGAAAAAACTAGTCTTATCCTCATCCCTGAACAGGAACAAAATTGATGTAGTTTTATTAGACACATGGAATACTAAGAAGAGAGAGATTTCAGACTAGAGTCCTTCTTAATGGTAAGAGGTTCCTGTTTACAGAAAGAAACAGTAATATGTGGTCACGTAATGAAGGAACAGGTGAAAGCAGACAACACTGGATGCAAAGCAGCCACTCCTCACTGGTAGCAGAAAATCACAAGCTGACAAACAAACAGAATAATAACCTCCACCGGCATGACTCCTGTACCTGGAGAGAAAATGAATTCGCTGAATTTGATAAGGGCCAACAGGGAGCCTTCACTTTTGACAGGTACAACTAAGGAATTTGTCACGGGTTCAAAAACTAATCTAATTTCTTGAACAACACACTTGACTTGTGAACATCTCCAGGATTGGATTTTGTATAGGCCGCGAAATGTGTAGAGTGAAAAATACACAACGGTAATTGAGGGATTAGAACTGAACTACACCAGTGAAATGGCATTAGGCTTTTATCTCTGCATTACTGCGATACGAAGACACTGGTGTGACCAACAGGTAAATAGACACTCATCATCCAACCACTACACAGGCTTATAGTACTTACTTACAACATAATATAATAGAAGAACGTACGCAGTGAAGGGAGAAGTTGTCATTTTGGAAAGCACTATTAATCAACAGCTAATGTGCAAAGAGTATTTTTCCCCATTCAGCAAAAATATATTAGCTTCATTTAAATGACAAATGGAACTTTCATAGTTGTTTCACCTTCCTACAGTCTCACGGCCTCTGAAAGTGTTAATCGAAAATCTATAAAAGATTAATTAAATAAACCATAACAAGTTTGTTTGGTAATTGGATGAACCCCCTGTGGGTCTCATGTTCAAATCTCTGAACCTTGCTACATCTCTGCTAGCCTCATGGGAGGACTGTCTCTCATTAGCAGTGGAAGATGCTGTTTTTGGTCTGGCCTGGCTGTCCACCACATACTGCTGCAGCTGCCGAGCATTCTGCACCACGACAAAAAGCACTGAAGAAGAATTCTGTCATTCATAACACTGCTTTCTCTTGTCAGTGTATATGCTACATTTAGCCCATTTAAAGTTACACAATATGTAAGGAGCGCAGAAAACTGTACCCCATGTAGTCTGTCAGCCATGAGCGTGGTGAGATTCTACAGTGCTTGTACGCGGTGTTTGATGAACTGTATTCTAAAATGACAGGGCTCTCTGGCTTGGTCTTATCTCTCATTAATCCAGAACTATAGCATCACACACATGCATGGTCATGTTGCTGCCAGCACCGGCAAGCTCCACAGGTCCTGTCAGCCACGCTGTGACACCAAACATGACAATGTCTGCAATTTGCTGGGTTCTGTCTGCCTGCCCCTGGCCCTGCCATTTGAAGTTTTGCCACCTGTGCCTCCGCAGCCTTACAGTAATTCAACAGCTGAACCAGTGAGAGTGCCTGTCCTGCGCCCAATCACCTTTTAAGTTAATTTTGGAAGCACCTGCAATCTGCAATAAACATCAATTAAAGCTATGACCCGATCTATCAGCGCATGCCCTTCTGTGGCATCTCTTGCCCTTAAGCTTCATTAAAGCCTTTCATTTTGGGCCAGCGTATTTTGGTGCAGGTATTATTTATGGCATGTGTGTGTGTGCCAGGTAACACAGATGCTGTAGAGAGAACATTAAGAGGGAGAGAGAGACAGAGAGGGAGAGAGGGGGAGAGAGAGAGAGAGAGACAACTCTTTGTTCAAGGTTCAGCCAGACCTCACAGCTGGCAGCAGGCAGTGAGCAGAGCAGCCTACTCTCTGAATCCTGCCTCCTGTTAGTCTGTTGTTGACGACATGTGGCAGTGATATTATCCAAATTAACTGCATCCCCCATCGGTACCAAAGCCTTAGTTGGGTACTAATGGCCACCTTGCCTATTAATCTGAGAGGAAGTTGGATTTGGGTAGAGGAGGATACCAGGTGCAGGGATAGAGGGAGAAAGATATGGATAATATAGATTATTAATGAACTTTTGGACAACTCTTGGCTGCAGGACTTTTTGGGACTCCATATGTTGCCTTGGACAGTTCATCTGCGGCATACCTCACGTGGTTTAGTTGTCTGACCTGATGTATCTTTGCAGGAATGACAGCGGAACAAAAATGACAGAAAGCGGTTAAAAGTTACACTCATTAGCCAAATTTTGATCTCCACAAGATAGAAAAAATCAGCCTCCGAGAGGTCTAATTATGCAAATCCTCTACATGTAAACATATTCTATTGATTGAGTCAACAACATATTTCAAGTAGATGGTAAATATCTTGATTCTAATCAAATTTCATTAAGAGGACAGTCAGAATTCTGCATGATCAGTGTGCAGCATGATTATTCTCTGGCTCACGGCCCGTTGCTTATTAAATTTTGACCCGTGCAGTTTACACGCCAAACAGTTTGGTGTCTACTGAGCACAACCGCACACAAAGTTAAACCGACTCTACCACTTATATTACTCCCTCACTACTTCAATGTAATGCAAAATGAGGCGGCATCAAAAAGATGTGTAAATTACATCTGGCTTCCAGGACACTATCTGGCTGCCAGGAAGCGTCCGTAAATATTTATTGCGGAACATCAGTGAAGTGTGTGAAGGTGTGGGTGTCTGCCAAAAAGAGTGTGTGCTCATCGTGTGTCCAGCTGTGCAGTACTCAACACACACCCAGTACTGGCTGGATGATGCTTCGTAATTCATCATTTCTTTTTCTTAAGCCATTTTGGTGGCCTTGTTCAGGCTTGATAGAAGCATATCCAAGTTATAATTAACTGCAGTTTGAGAAGTGTTACACATTTACTGGCCTTACTGTGGAACTCAACACTAACAAAAGATATTTCATGCATCTCAGAACAGCTGTATATTAACTCAGACCAAAGCAGCACTACCCACTCTCAATAGTCCTGTTTTTTTTTTTACTTGTTTACCTACAAACCGTATTATAAAATAAAAGCTAAATATACAGTATGTTTTATACATAGCAAGTATTTGACTGATTTGTGTGAACGTTCAAGTGTTGTCTTTCTCTTTAAACAACCTATATCAAGAGGAATACCCATTTATTCAGTTACTTTGAAAAGTAAATGTAGAGAAGGCAAATGTTAATGGGAAGCTGATGAATTGCATGTGTCCCACAATAATATGAAGGACTTAATGCTGATATGTCAGAAAGCAGATAAGGTAGCAAAACAGCTTATTGATGTGACCTCATTTCATCCTTACATAAGTTTGTTTCAATAATGTTGACTCTCCTGTTAATCTCCTTGTAGTCACTGTAATGTAGCATTTAAATATTTAACATTCTATAACAAAAAATAGACCCTTAATAGGGGCCAAACCGTCAATATTTATAATTTGACATCACAGTCTCATTTAAGTCAGTATCATCTCATAATCTAGATGTAATGGTTCTGATAAGACACTACAGAGCAAACGCTTAGTGTCATCGTTATGCAGATGACACACATTTATATTTTTGGAACACAGTCCAACACTACCTGTTCAGGAATTCTCAGAAATTGCTAGAATGGTTCAGATAAGGTCAAAGGTCCATTGCATCAATTTCGAAACAATATTTTTAACCTCACAACCTCTATTAAATTGCTTTAGCATGAAGATGACTCACTGTCTCCTAATGTAAAGCTGCTAATTTCACACCAATTTCCATCTTAAGGAACAGGTTAAAAGAGCTGTTGAAACTATTAACTCTGGAAAAAGTAGTTCTTACCTCCTACAAAAGCATATGTAAACAGGAAATAATCATGCACGTCATTTAGATCTATTTTCAGTATGTCGGTTTTCGGTGTGATAAATTCACTTTGACCTCTGTTACAGAGTTGGAATACCTGATATTTAATCATGTCAGTCACTACATGTTTTTACAAATGATCACATTTGTAGGGCAAGGTCTTGTGCAAGGTTCTGCTGACTTATTCAGAATCAATGGGAAAACAGGAGATACATCTTAAACAGCCTACTTATCAGACAGTTAAGTAAGGGAGATCATTATTTGTTAACACTACATTTCTTCATATGTGTTATCATTTTTATTATCACATTTACAATCCTTTCATTAACAGTACTGTTAACTAAACAATACTAATAGCTAAATGGATTAAGTTGGGTTTTTTTAGATATATATTTATAAAACAATGGTCAAAACAAATCTAACATGCCATGAAAAAAGAACATTTACAGAGTATGCACATTACAGTATATGTATGTTTGTATCTTTTTATCCTTCAGCATCTCCATATTCACCTTCTATAGGTCTGTAACGTCATAGTAACATATGCAGTACAGTCTCTCCTGGGGATATATATGGACGAATTCATGTGCAAGGCACAGTAATCATATCTTTAAAAAACTGTGAATGTAAACACCATCTATCTGTCTGCTGAAAATGTAGTTTGAATAGTGCAAGAAGGAAATGGATATTGAGTGAAAAGACGGCGATATAGAGTATGCAGCTGTGCACTGTAAGGTAGTGGATGCTGACTGTGGGAATCTTTTGTGTGTGATAAGATACAGTGAGAATGTATGTGAGACTTTAGACTGTTAGCGTGCTCTGAAAACAAATGCTCGTATGACAACATGCTGTACATATAGTGTATCTAGTATGTGTTGGATATACATGTAACGGTGATAAAACAAGACCTGAGCAGAACTAAATTCAATAACAGTAACACATACTGTTTACTTCTACTTACTGAATGTTTTTACACTTTTACACAGAACATTTCCCAAAAAACATTGTCCAGGAGCAGTTATTATTAGATCATCACTTGTCATAAATATATGTCAGATTGTTTTACTTACAGGCATAGTCTGTCCACCGTGCAAGCTGTTGATGGCGGCTTGGGCTTCTGCGTGGCTGGAGAACTTGACAAAGGCACAGCCTGCATACACAGAAAAAGAGGGGAATAGAGAGGAGGAGTGCAACATCAGGGAAATAGCCTTGAATATTGGGGAAAGTACCATTCATTACCATTGTTTTCATGTTATCTGGTTTGTAAATATATTCTGCCATTTGTGTGTTCAGCGCATAACTCTGAATAAATCAGTCTAATTGTAGTGAAGGCATTAGCTGTGTGGAACATCCTGTCCCTTTCCCATTTCTAATTCCACCCCCTCCACTTTTGAGCATGGAGCCAAGGCATTTACTATCCTGACTTGTTTGTGATTATTAATCTGTTTAATATTTACACATTGTGATTTGTGTGCAGTCACTCATAAAAGAGATTATGATGACAAAGGCATACTATTATAATCTGCCCATCTAACCGAATCTTTTGCTCGCATATAATTTCAGATGGAGGGGGGCTTTGCTCAAGGGGCATTCAAATCATCTTAAATCTGTTGTGTGGTTAATGCACAAAAGGAAAAGTCAACATAAAAAGTTGGCCGGAAGACAAGAGAGCGGCTGTTGGCAGCAATGTTCTGGAGCCTCATTGCATTAACATTTCAAATGTTATTAAAAATGATTTAAGCAGATAATAATAATGCACAATATGTGTTTTGGAAGCATGCATGTCCTAACCACATGATTTAGGAGTGTATCAATGTGTAAGTAAGGGCAGGCACTAAACTACTATAACATAAAGACAAAGCCTGTGAACTGATATACAGTGGAACTGAAATGTGGTAATTTTCCAAAAGCCATTAAATTAAACAGGAGCTATTTCTCTAAGCTTTATGGTCGTCATAGACTGCAAGAGGTATTCTGTTATGTCCTATTCTTATCCTTGCCTTCAGGTAGCTCATGTGTTAAGTCAAGAGATACCTAATTAACAAACTCGTGGATTAATTCTGCCCCCTTTTCATTAATTGAGCAGCACAGTGTCTTAGCAGCAGACAGGATTTTCCCGAGTTCCAATCCCTAGCTTCTTGAGAACTGCCGGTGCCTATTTAAAACAGTTACATGCGCTATATACATTTATTGCATTTATTAACTCTACATTCTCAAAGGAATTGTGATGATTCATTTAAATTAACACTGATAGGTAGGCTCAGGAGATGTCCTGTGTCTGGCAGCGACCCATTCATTTCTATCTGTGTCTCCGGAGTCAGCTTTGCTTCAAACAAATTAATATTTCACTGACAAAACTCAAACAGATTGAACTGAGGGACATGCAATCTGTGCATAGTGAACTGAGGACAATTTCCACCTTTAACCGAGGCATTCTATCCACTGAGCATCAGCACAATAAATAGTAAGCTGTTCAAACTGTTGCGTTAAAAATGCGGTGAGTGGTAAAGGCCAAGGGTTTTCTGTACTATCGAATGCCCTCAAAGCTGTATAGATCTACAAAGGCAAACAGATAAGTCAAAGAAGGCTTTGATTTTGTCACAGCACTCTAGCACTCATTCACTTCACTTAAAGACCCCTCTGGATAGAGGCAGGAAAGGTTTTCATTTGTCCAGCTGAAATGTATCAGCCTACAATGTGCCCTTTGACTGCAACTGTGACTTTGAAGGAACAAACACATTTAACCTTTGTAGTTTAATATAATAAGGGGCAGTTTGTTCTTGCAAAAGCCTTTTGGTTTTGTAGGGCAAGATAATTTGCTGTTGGTCCCCTAACAAGACTCAGATCAGATTTTGTGCCAGGTTCCCCGTGACCCCGCCGGCTCAGCCCACCCAGAAAGACACCAGAGCTGCAGGGTTTGGCATACACCATCAGTGTCAAAGTCATGTCAAACATACAAGGTCCTCACATTTCCCCAACAAGAAAACAGTGATGTACTGCTGCCTTTTTGACACAGAAAAGGAAGTTCAGGAGCTGAGAGCACAACATCTCAAAAGAATTGAAGTGCTACAGCCTCATAAATTATAGTGCACATTTGAGTTTTTGAATTTGATGGCTCAGAATGAGTTGGGGGAAAAAGGAAAAAGAGAGATTGTATTGCTTTCAAGCGAGAGGATCTGCACTGCCTTTTGAATTCCCGGGGTAATAATATGTATGCATGAATTCCATCCCGCTGGATGGGTGACATTTATAACACAACTTAATTATAGACCTAAAAGCCATCTCTCTATTATTCCTGACAATTCAGGCTCTATTCAACTCTGGCAGCAAGTGTTGCACTTTGAAAGTACTTTGAGGAGCAGCATAGAGAGATGGATGTTAAACTTCTCGGCCTTTTTATTGGGTGAAGAGGAGTGCTGAAAAGCCTCTGAGTAGCATAAATTTACATCAACAGGGGACAAAGCCTCCATCATGGAACAGATAGCACTGTCAATTTCAAGGTCTGTCTCATTCAAATTACGGGAACCTCATCCCAAGCGAGGCGGCTGGCAAAATAATTTGCCGTAACATCCCGTAATGATTGCGTGGGACTGTTGCACAGTGAGTAATAGAACCACATACCTATATACAAGACCTTTGTCTCGTGGTAGCATTCTGGCTGTGAGCATAGTTAACATTACTCTATAGCTTTCCATTTTGCAGCAGTGAAACTTGAAGAAAAGTGAACGATCAAGCTGGTGGTAATAGAAACAAATACCAACCGATGAAATGCATGGCATGTGAAGAGGAAAGAAAGAAAACAATTGATGTGTGTGGTGCAGGAGAAAAGGAGTGAAAGTGCGAATGAGGGAGAAAACTAGCTCCTGTCTGACACAGCAGCACCAGCCTTATTTCATTTTATGTGCTGTCAATCAGCTTGAGGCATCTGAGCAGACAGGAAAAGAGGGGAGTCGGAAAGGGATGAAGAGACAGTGAAAGAGGAAACAAGCCAAGGAAAAAGAAAGGTAGTGGGCTTGTGGGGCGATGCAGAGCAATAGACCCAGGGTTAACAGTGAGAGGAACAGATGTAGACACAGATAGGCATGTGGTTCACTATAGCAAGCCTTTCTGTTTGGTTTTACTTGAAAGGCCCATGCATTATCAATCGCACATCTTTTAACACATTCACACACTTCATATAGGAGAATAAATCATAGTCAACAGAGAGCAAAGCAGTAACGATTTAAAGCAATGTCATACTGTTACAGCTCAAAATATGGCTATAACACTGGGACCCATCAAAGGATCACGGGCCGACTTCTGTCAGAACAGTCCCACCTGCATCGCACATTTCACAGCCATCTTTAATTTTACCATGCTCTACTAAATAAATAGCACATAAGCCACAGACATGAGTGCAAAATCTGTTCCTGCATGCAAGCAAATCTGCCACACAGTGAGTGACAGCAACAAAACCCAGAGCCCGGCTGCTTTATTTACAGTAGGACATTATCGTCCAATGGTGTCTCCAGGGAGGGATGACGGGAATGTGGGAAACAAACATGATTACACTCTTCCACTTTGCAGATAACAGGAAGGGGAGGAGGAGGGGGAGAGGGGTGAGCAGAAAGACGAGGTGTTTGTGATGTATTTGTTGAGTACAAGCCCAGGGTGAAAGGAGGTGCCGTGATGAAGAGACAACACCAGAACAAGTTCAGAAAGAAAGAAGAGAGAAAGGAGAAGCTGAGTGAGAAGAAAAAAGGGAGAGGAAATACAGAAGTAGTGAGAAAAGGAAAGTGGAAGGGAAGAGGTGTCAGAGCGCAGTGACAATGAGGTATGAAAGACATGTCAGCGAGACACATATGAGGTGGGGAAAAAACAGAAAAGCTGAAGGAGAGGATGAGTTATTCAGAAGAGCAGAGTGGATAGCAGGAGATGTCAATGAGTGCACGGCGGCTGAGGCAATGGTCTGAAAATCTAAAGAGCAGGAATAGAAAAGGGAGGCGGTGCATAAACAGACAGACAGAGGGATTAAGAAGCAGACAGGGGAAAAAAAGAGTGGGAGGTGTGTGGGCTCTGACCCTTACTGGCCCCATCAGGCCCTCGCAGGACGGTGCACTCCTCGATCTGGCCGAAGGTCTCGAACAGCCGCCGGACGTCATCCTCGCTCTGCTGCTTGCCGAGCATTCCCACAAACAGCTTCCTGTCTTCTGGATAGGGAGAAAGAAAGGTGAGGAAGAGGGGGAGGAAAGGGGTGAGGATGGGAGAGGGGAGAGAACAGACAAATGCTACAGCTGATGGCACCGTTCTGCTGAGCTGAGAGGAACTTGTGCAACTCAAACCCCCCTTTTATCAGCAGTCTGCTGTGTTGAGCCTATACTGCTGCTGCTGCTGCTGCTGCTGCTGCTGTTGCTGCTGCTGTTGTTATTATTGTTGATCTTACTGTTGTGTGGTGTGACACCCCACCCTGGTATAAGGCAGATATATTCCTGTTTCCAGTGAGCTATTCAAGTCTGCCACAGCGATGTTTGATACTGATGATGTTTGGAGCGCAGTGGGTTTCAGATAAAGGTAGAGAGCGAGGGAGAATATTTTGCTCAGGTAGACATACCGTTAGATCTTCTGGAAGCTTAAGTCACTGAGTTTAAAGAGAACAAGGAGCAAGAACACGACATTACATTTTGTCACCACCAAAGGAATACAAGTTATAATAAGCAAAAAAATAAAATAACTGTGTCAAAGGTGATATCTGCCGGGCAATAAAGTATAACTGTGGTAGTTTTTTGAGATCCTGACATTCTATCCACTGAAAAATTTGAGCAAAGCTAAACAGCCAGTCACTAATGGTTTCTCAGCATAGGCCATTAAAATCTATACTGTCTAATTATACTTTCCACAAGCAAACTTCAAAGCACATTTCTTCAATCTGAATGCTTATAGAAAAGTTTATTCCAGGGAACAAACACAGCACTAAAACAAAAACAAAATGCACAAAAAACTCACTTCCAATTGTAGACATCCAGAAATAATGGCTAATTTGCATATTGAATTCTGAGAAATACTTTGTCTTCCTCCAATTCTGTGCACACCCTGTTTGATATGACCACAACCTATTACTCCCCTGGCTCAGTGATGGAGAATGCTGTTAGCACAAAGTGTTGTAAAACATTTTAACTGTAAAATCTACAAAATGTACTTGCCCCAAAACATGACAAATCTTCCCAGTAGGTAGTTTATATTGTGATACATGGTTTCCTGGACTTGTGGTTTAATTAACCAACTTGTAAACAGACAGACGTAGCTAACAAACAACATGGGGTTCAGATGTTCCTGGGGAGTGAGTGGTTTCAGGTCATCACATTGGACTAGGCTTTAAACTAAGTCACACAAGGTAGTTGCACTTTAAATTAGTGTTCTGTGATTATGAATTGGAACAGAGAAATACTGGAGGCCTTGTCTGCAACAGGAACATTTTGAGTGCTCAGGAGAAAGTCTAAAACTGACCGGAGTGACCGTCACAGCCTGTTTTGATGCGATTTAATATTTAGGCTGACATTGAACATCCACTTCTACAACCAAAACTCAAAAAGAAATAAACTTGCAGAGCATCTCCTCATTGAGTTTGAAGGGCAGCTCAATCTACACCAATCTCCTCACTGCTGCAATTTGTCATAGATTCTCCCCGAGCTCCTGAAAGGGGGGTGCTCTGGCTCAGACGTATGGCTTCTATACCACTAAGTTTTGGCCAGTCAGAAAGCAGAATTTTTCTAATTAATCATCCCGTTGCCCTGGCATTAGACAGAGCATTCATCTTCTGTACATCTTTTACATTATGCATCCCCTATTTCGCTGTGTTGTGGAATGAAATGGCTACTAGCAAGAACCCATCGCCAGAACTGATGGAAAGTGGCAGGAAGAGGAAGAGGAGTTTATTGGAAATGACACTGTTGATCTTCAGTGTGAGTCATTTGACTGGTAGGGAGCAGGCGAGGAGCGGGGAGGAGTGGAAGGCGAGAGCATCACCTGGGCCTCGACAGATGTGACGCCTCCTGTACCTGCCAGGCCCCATTAGACGCAGCTGTTCTAAATATAAAGCACCAAGGCTTCCTTTTTGCAGTGGGGAAATCAGATCCTGTTCCATTTCTGTAAAGTTCATATGAGACACGTGCCTGCTACTTGCTTGGCCACACAAATGAGCACCTGAATAATCAATAAGGCCACGCTGCCTGGTCTGTGCTGCTGGTGCTGTAGATATGGTGTCAGTCCATGTTCCTGTAGTCACGCCTCACCCAGCAGGATTTCTCAAACCCACCAGCTGAGCCTGGTATTACTGCTCATTACTGTTCTACCTCTCTTGGAGCTCCAGGGTTGGAAGAGAGCGAGAACCCTGAGAAGAGTATCACGGAGACAGCTGCTTACGCTGTCAACTGGGTTTTGGCAAAGACTGATGCGAGGACAGGCACGTAACTATATACTGGGCATCAGCAGAGGAGTTGAAAAGTCAGCCTTGAACAGGTGTTAGAGAGAAATGAGCCCAACCCCTGCCCATGGCAGCAAAGGTGAAATATGAAGTGCACCAACAGCCTGTCCGGTGCACATGTGACTTCACCGTGAATGACTCTCTATCGTTCAGATTTTCATTGAGGTGTCACTGTTACAACTTAAATGGGCAGAGTGCAGTTTTACAGGCCTCCTGCAGTGTGTTAATGTTTTGGGACAAAAGTCTCATCTCGGTCCTGGCCCGAGGAGATCTTATGGCGGCTTTACAAGGCTAATTAACAAGCCATGAGCGAGGTAATGAACTTTCCAAATGTGCTGGCAAACGCAAAAATAAATTACACCCCAGTGAAGGCATTAAAGGAAGTGTGAGTGTACTTCGGAGCCTTCCTTTGGGAGAGCCACAGCGAGAAAATGAATTTGGAGCTGCTATCTTTTCATTGCCTGACCTAAGAGTGTCTCAGTCGGCCCACTGCATGCCCTGGCCAGAGTATAGATTGCTATTAATTAGTCCACTTTGCACCTGTCTCCAGAGCAGCTCTTATTGGATTTTGCAACTTCCCGCTCATCTCCTATGGCCACTTGCATGCTTTAAATTGCCATTTTATGAATATGAATAAATATCTTCTAATACAACCGCTGCACAAGAAGATGACTCAGTGACAACAAATAGTCATCTGTTAAAAGTCAGGAGAGTTGGGAAAAATCCTCCTCTCAAACTGCATTAAGGGGTAAAATCCTTCTAGTGGAATTGACTGTGGATGTAGGAGTATGACAAAACTCATTGAGCTGACTGTTTGACTTCTTTGTACTTATCTGTCATTGAGAGGGGCTCATCTTATCCCTTTTACAGAGCTTAGCCATAGAGCTGGAGAACATTTGAGCTCTACAGCTCTTCTCTGCTCTACTCTGAAGAGACCTTTGTAATCTGCACTTTCAAACCTTGCCACTACTTTAAAACAGTGTCGGCTGTGTGTGTGTATGCTTCTGTGCATGGTAGTTAGGAAGGCTGGCTACATCATTTATGCTTTTGTTTCATTGTAGTTTAATTAATTCATGTACCTCTGGAACATTTCCTCTGTATAGTTTAAAAAGTAATTAGCAAATTCAAGGGTACAGGATATTTAAAACAGTGTGGAGCTGTATGGGAATGCATGTGAATTGTAAATCCTTTCATAATGCTATTCAGTATGGGTTTTGATAATTTATTATTTTATTTATGTGCATGCCAATATACAAAACGCGGGAGCAGTGAGAGAAAGGAAAATGGATCCATGTCAGTTTCCAGACATGTCCAAACTGAGATGACATGTGGATGGCACTGTTTTATGAATGCAAATAAAAATGGAGATCAAAAAAGTTATCAAAACACTACTGACATCTGACAATTGCTTGTCTCAGGAAGCCTTTTCATTTCTGCACCCGGTATATTAAAAATTAATGGGTTTTGCACAGACGCCATATGCTGTCAAGATTGATGCTTCTCTCACTGGAATAAAGTGCTACTTGTGTTGTAGGCTTCAGTATATGCATATAGATTGTACTTTTCTTTTCCTTGTCTCTCCTTTTGTCTCTCTGTTGCTCTCTCTGTATCGTTCTTTCTACCCTTCTCTGTCATCCCTCACCATACTCTTTATCTCTAGGCAAAGAACCGGTTTCTGTGAAGTCTACTTTTCAAAAGTTTCTGCTTTTGTTTGCCAATAATGGGAATATTCTCTTTAAAAATTACTTTGCTGTTGTGTGTTGGGGTAAATATTTCTTTTTCTTTTTTTTTTCATGATTCTATCACTTTGTACCCGTTGGCAGTAGTCAGGGAAGCTTGGTAGTAGTAAATGTTCAGAAAGCATGGACAGCTGCATCCAACGATAAAAGATGCCTGCTAGGCCGCTGGGTGCATTTCAAATGCAGAGTAATGTTCCAGGCAGCACAACAGAGAAGTTGTGCTTCTTATGGACTCATTAGAAAACCCTGATGCTGGTACGATGCTGCCTGGGAGGCCCGCCACCAGACACACTCACGCATGTAGGCGTGCAGACTGGGTGTGCAAAATGTTGGTAACAGCTTCTTAATATTGAACTGAGCTTTGTTTTTCATCATCTACTGTAAGTCTCAGTTGCATTAAGGCTACAGGAGTCCGTTCAGAATCAAAGGGTTCCATCTGCTTTCAGAAAAGGCTTTTTAAAATATGTGTTTAGACTTTTACACAACATTGAAAAGAACATAAATAAATAAACAAGAGGGGGAAAAAAAACATTAAATCATAGAATAGATATATTTGTTAATTCTTTTTTGTCTTGCAGCATTTTTAACTCTAAACTTGGATCCTGTCACAACATTTTCACATCCTAAATGAACTTTTATGTTTCCTGAATATTTCCAGGGACTAAAACTTTACCACAATGACACATTTTGTACATTGATAGATAGACTGTCAAATAAATAGTGCTGAAAATAGTTGATTAATTATTAAGACCCTCTTTAGAGAAGTAATCACTGAAAGTCAATTATGTGGCATCATTAATAAGACTAAATAATTAACCAGGTAATTATTAATATGAAATAGTTATAATTTTAGTTGTGCAAAGATTAAATATGGAGAAAGAAAATAAAGTAATCAATCCACCTTTTGTGTTGGACCACTTCGCAAATTTTCCTCCCTGAAACAGTTAATTAAATTGGACTGTCATAAGGTTTCTGCACCAGGCACCTGGATATTACACTTTGGGTGATTTATTTCACTTTCATACACTTGTAACGGCCTGTAGAAATGAATGGGAGACTACCGTTGTGTTTGAGCACACAAATACCACACTCAAAATCTTCACCCAAAACATGGCTGTTGTCATTCTTAAAAAACTGAAAAACCAATATACAGCACTTTAGAGATTTTCTTGTTATTGTTGTACACACATCTTTTTGAGCCTTTGGTTACAGTTAATTCTGTGTCAGCACAATGACCAAACAGTGTGATGTGAGGCTCCTGATCCCATCTTTGATCACAACATGTAACTATATTTTGTGGTACATAACACAGTACATATATTTGCAAGGCACATGCAATAATCACCACAAATTGAACTGCAAGGGAGAAAATACAAAATGTAAAAATCACTACCAAATTGTGAACATTTTAATGTTTGTTTTATTTTCAGTAGGGGCCAGCATCCTTTCTTTACAATTAAAATGACACCAGGAGCACAACAACAGAGGTTATTTTGAGCCACAATTTAAAGTTTAAAATGGTTTCACAACAAATGTCCTTGTTAAACTTTAAAGTTGTTTGTATTAAATAACATAATATGTTTCACCCTGTAAATGTTCACAAGAACATGGTGGACGGTAGAACACTGAACACAATATGAGGTACTAAGATCTGTATAATTATGTATTTATGTTAAGCTATAATGTGCTGTCATTTTGGATGGAAAATTAAACAGCATGAAAGAATCACAACAAGAAGGTTAAAATGATGTGAGGAACAAGCCACCTTACCACATGTTCACCACTTACAATGACAAATAAGACGTTGTAGCTTTAGCACCAGTGACTTTGTCACAGCGTAATTATCAGGTAAGCCGTGGTTTAGTCAGCATAGTTTTTTTAAACTCATTTCATTGTTATAGTTTTTTTAATGTGAAAAATAATAGGTGACCCCTTAATTAATTAAGGACTAACTGCAAGGCAAACTCTTAAGCCCTGTTTACATTGGACATTGGAGAGCTCATGTCTGTAATTTTACCTTCCATATTTTGCCAAACCTGTCATATGCTAGTTTTAGTTGAATGTGAATCACTGTCTCTGTAGATTATTTGTATGTATGTAATTACTAACAGCATTTTGGGTGCCAATCCAGGAGACAGATTCACAGAAAAAGACTTAAATCCATCAGAAGAGGGTAATTTCTGAGTTGGATGACATACATGACAATACCTCTGTCTTCAAAAGTTATTGTATCATAACATATCTGGTAGCATAACACAATATCTGCTGTTATGTCTGTTCATTTCAGTCAAATACAGACTTTGCAAATCCCATGCAATTGTGCACAGAGCACAGTTCTGTGAGGGGAGTAATTTCTAAATCACATGAGGTCCCCTGGTAATACTAGGCACATAAGGCTTTAGTATTGATGAGTTTGATTTACATCAAAGCGTATGAGCTGCAAGTAGCAGTTTAGTTTGCAGGTATGAAATGCTTCAAAATGAGCTTTTAAATTTCAATGCATTCAGCAGTGCAAGAAACTCTTTCATATTACAGGTAATTATCTGATTAAATATTAATCATCATAAATAATTCTTGATGGAGTTTTAGGAGGAATATTTATGCGAGATGCTGAAAAATGAAACTAATTTTCAGGGTGAAACAGTTTATGCAGTAGTTTTGCTGCAGTAACAATAAAAATGTATTCCCCTCTTCTTTAATGTAAGAATTGAAAAGTTATGTATAATTTAACCATTAGTCTGCCCTTTGCATATTCACACCACCTTAAACTCTAGAAGAGATGTAAACTCTATTCTCTGCTTCTACCTCCTGTTCAGTTCCTACCCAAACACAAGTAATAAGACGACATCCCAATGAAAATGATGTGCAAACCACACACTAAACCTTTCTGCCGCTGGTCTCAATCTGATGTATGCAAGTGGATTATCCAGTATAGTGAGGTAGTAAATGGAATAATCAGAGGAGAACAAACATTTGAATTGTCAGTGTATCAGGCACGATGAGAGGATACAGGCTTCATGTTTGTAAATGCATTACTCATACAACTAGAGCTGTCACATCCATTTACTCAGGGGAGTGGGAGGGAAGCTTTAAACCTTCTGGTGTGCACGATCAAAAACTAACACAGAGCAATCTCAAAATTTAAGGGGAAATTGCCTGTTGTAGTAACTGTTCAAAAAAAATGTTATTTTTCTTTTCTTTTTTTTTAATTTCAAAATTCTTGTTTGCATGTGCTAGAATTGCAAAATATCATTCTTTTGTCTTCTCATATGCTCTTAGTCCATACATAGCAGCAGTACTATGGTTCCTCTTGACTTTTCAGAATTTTGCATGATCATGTCCACAGGCACAGGGGGATCTTTCGGATTCATTTGCATGTAAAGTGGAGCGTGCTCCTCTGTGGGCGTGAGGTGCCTCCAGACAGCCCCTCCTCTGTGGCCTGCCAGACTGAACCAGCCAGCAGCCCTCACTTTTCACTACCTGCTGGGGTGGGGCATGACAGCACAGTGCGCAACATCTTAAGGTCCTGTCAATCTCTCCACTGCCCGACTGGGGTCAACCTTCTGAAGAGCAGCAGGTTGGCAAGGACAAACATGGTCCATTCACAAAGACTCCCCCTGGCCAGACAGACTAAAGGCATGGACAAGATATTAAAAAGGCTCACAGAGGGCTGTTGAGTATCAAATATGAGGACTGAAGCGCTTCTGGCACTGTATAAGCATCCAATAAAACAAAACTATAGAGAGCTAATAAACAACTAAGGAGAATGTGTAGACAGATGCACTGTGAGTGGCACATTGTGAAAAAGTCAATGTTGATGGAGGTTGCTGAGCATTTCAAGAGAGTGTTGAAACCATCTTATCAGAGTTAATAAAAGGAGAGGGTGTTGCTGGCTGACCCATCATCTCTCTTCTCATCAGTGTGGTCTCCAGTCTCACAGCAGTGGCTAGAAGAGTGGGACCTGGCTCCAAGATTGTGTTTAGATAATGGCCATCTCCAATCATAGATAATCTGGCCCCATCTTTTCTTCACAGACACAGCGGCAGACAAGGTCAGGGGGAAAAAGATTCCTGGCGAGGCGAGGAGGAGATAGGGATGGGGCGGCTCTGAGATGATTTACTGCTGAGATTCACTCAGCTGCCTCCATCACCCTCCGTTAACTTTCTCATCCTGTCGTCTCTTCCCCTCTCGCTCTTTTTGTCTTCCATCTCTCACCCTCTCTCATTCCTCCATGGGCCATGTACTGAATCCCAGCCTCTCCTTCTATCACTCGCTTCATCTCTCCATATGCACTGCAGTACCACTGAGACCAAGAAGGAGAAGGAGAGAGACGGAAAGCAATGGAGAGCAAAAGAGGTCTGCTTTACCTCAGTTTTACTCCTTTTAAATGGAAGCAATTTGCTTGGGTTTCAAGTGGAGATATACTGGCATTTCTGTCCCTGCACTGTCTACAGAATGAGTGAGCAGACACACGCTTGGATTGTTTTTCAATATCCCTGGATTGAAATTATGGTTTGATAGAATTGGGCAGAGTAGAAAAAAGTGGTGTTAAGTACATCAGATAAATGCGAACTTTGTGGGGAAGAGGCTGGCTGACCCAAGGAACAGAAATAGATTTAAAAGCTGTGAAGCTCTCCTCCCACGCTCCATTCTCTCTTGATAATCCAAGGAAAAAATAAAATAAGACATGAGGCATTGTAATAGACATCCAGAGAATAACGTCTGTGATCCACAATGGCAGCCAAGCAGCAGGATTTTGTGGCACTGGGCCTCCCTACTCATTTTCTCAGCTCTGATTTTACTTCCCCTCCTGACACTCTGTATCCCCAGAGAGAGGATGTCTCTCAGGGACACTGTGAACAAAAGAGGGGCTACTAGAGTCTCCAAATGGAGTAATGGGTCCTAATGCCTGTACAGACACATAATCGAGACCCCTGCACAACTCCCCATGACAGATAATTGCTGATGTCTTGGTAGTGATAAATGTGACTCCATTCGAGAGCTGCAAATGTCCCTGTTCAGCCGTGGGTTTGACAATCTGTGGCCCCATAGGGATTGGTGTACCTGACTGGTCCTCAGAGATGAATCCCTTGCTACTTTCTGTCCTTTAGTCAGCCCAAGCTGTGCTGTCTATTTTCCTTTAACCACAGGCCTTCACAGTAAATCTCATTTCATTGTCAGCCGCGACTGTGGTTTACTTCCCTGGCCTGTCTGCTGACTTCCTGTTGCCATTAACGCTCAATATCTCTGTTGGGGCCTGTCTGCTTGGTCTTATTTCATTCTGTGCTGTGTCCTATCCTGTCCTCCCATATAGAAAGTTCATCTGACAGACTAGCGAGGGCTGTGCCAGCCTAAGAGCCCTCTGTATTTTATTCACACTGCCTGTTCATCTCCCCTCTCTTTCAGCTGAAAAAGGGTAGTAATTGATATTGGGACCCATCCATCCTCCCCTCTTAAGCCCAGAGATCCAATTTATCTTAGTGAGAATGCCGATTGGCTCTTGCCCAGGCCTTGTCGGTCAGACTTTGCCTGTTTTTAGATGGCCGTTAATTAAAGTGCCTCCATGACAAAAATAAGATCTACATGGGGGTGTGTGTGGCAATAGAGATGGGCCATCTGACTCGCAGTTGACCATATAAATCAGCAAAGTGGCTCAGTCTAATCTGACCTAGGCAGTTTAAATCACCACTCTGAAATACAAGCGCAGGGCAGACACAGACTGGTCCAATTAGACCCAACTCCACCCATGTAAATCTTTAACTGGCTTAATCTGCATTAACCTCAATGATGTTAGCCACAAATGGCTTCAGAATGATCTAGTCCATCAAAATGTCAGTCAGACTAAAGATGGAGAAAGGAGGCTGCAGATGAGCATCAGTACCATGTTAAAGCCAATGTTTGGAAAGTTTATGCCCTTGCTTGGATTTAATCTTTAATCTGTGATAATTATGCAAATCATCTGATGATGTAATCTGTAGGATCAGCAGGATACAGATAGACAGAAGTTCAAGTGGAAGTTGAATACTGCATTATATCAAATTAGACCTGACACTAGATCACTTTAAAATACTTATTCAAGATTCAAAATTCTTGATGTATAAATAAACCTGAGTGGTTTGTTTTTTTTTTTTTTTAAACATTGGCTTATAAACCCTTAAACTAATGATATTTTGGTGACTTGTGCTGTCTACTAGTAGGAAGTTTTGGGGGTATTCCACTGCCACTTGTCTACAACTTTACAGTGAGTATCAATTTGTGGTTATTGAGGGATGGAGATCCTCTAATCCCCCTTCCTTCCTCCCCTGTGTCTCTGTCTTGTCTTTGAACCGCTCCCAGTGACTGTGAACCTGAGACAGCCCCTCTGCTGGCACAGATGGGAAGTCAATAGAAGCAAGTGACCTATATTACGAGCTACTCTACTAACTCCCAGTGTGTCTCAAGTGAGAGCAGAATATTAAGGATTGCGTGTGCACTGTTCCGGTGTATTTGTGTTTGTGTGTGTGTGCGTGTGTGTGTGTTGTTTAAGGGAGGTGTTCAACGGAGACCAGGAGAAGGTTAATTACCTCCTCGTCCTTCGCTGTCGGCTGGCTTCACCTGGATGGGCCGGTTCATCTGGAGAGAGCAAGAGAGGGAGAAGTACATGAAGAAAGAAAAAAGAAACAGAAGGGAAATCCCAGGTTACCAAAAAGCGATGAACAGCCACTACAGTATGTAGTGGGAGGAGAGCAAGTAAAATGTGACACTGTTTCTGGCAATAATAACCTGCATTTGTCGTGCTCTGTGAGTAAAACACAAAAATCAAACAGTGACGATGCTGTAAAAGAGATAAATATGTGCAGTGCTTCATGCCAGTGTGTTTAATTAATCCAGGGCATTGCCTCTAGAGATGCCTGAATTCCCCTCACAGTTCAGCAGAATTAGCACTTTTCAATGACGGAGCCACACTGGGTGTCAGATGGCACTTGGAGATTAATGCCATTACATCAGCCACTCCCAGCCCCACAGGGAAAGGTCCTTTCTGGCTGGCCCTTGCTCTTCCTGTCCCCTCCTGGCTCCAGACTCCCAGTCACCAGCTATATCCTCCTCATCCCTGACCCTCAGCAATCCTTCTTCCTCTGCGTCCAAATGTTCCACCTCTTTTGCTTCACTAACCAAAAGCCCGTTGCAACATACAACCAATATGCCACTGGTCTGGGCTTCCAGCCTCTCCTTGCCTGAACCTCCTCCTCCCCCTCCTCAAAGCTATTGAGGGCCACCAAACAGCGTAGCAGTGAAACATCATGTGAAAGGTTAACAGTAGGGAATCGATAAACAACCTTTGAAGATCCATTTCAGAGTGAGGTGAAAGCAAAATGTTGCCAAGCTAACATGAAAAAATCCTTTTAAAAACTGCCTGCCGTGAATAAAATCTCCCCTGGTTCTTTTTGCTCTCCTGACTGGTTTCATTTTTTCTCACTCCCTGGAGTTTGAATATGAAAACAGAAAAACACTCAATCTTGTGCCTTCTTTGAAACAGGAATAATATCCCCTCTTTACTCCGTGAGAAGGGTGGGTGGTTAAGAGCCACCCTGGAAGACCCTTGTTTATTGATGTTGCCCACGCATGTCATATTGGGCATCCTGTTATATTTATATTTTTTATATTATATTTGTATTGTGTGTCAGTCGGCCCATCTTTCTAACTAGGCCATGTGGACAGGTCTGACATGAGTGCCAGTGAGTGGCACAAGGTACTGCCCACTCAGATCAGCAAGCTAGGGCAACACAGTGGGTGTTGGGCCCTCAGGCAATGCAGCACTTGACAGCAGTTGACATGAGCCCAGACTGTGGCCAAATATAGACCTAAGGCTGGTGGACATGTATAGACAAGCATATACATGGTGACACCCAGGGGATGTAATGTACTCGCCTAGCAATATGCTGTGACCCTGGAACAAAGCTTAGTGTAATGACGGACACATCAGAAAGACAAGCATATAAGTTTTACACACTGACACACACACACACATACACACACACACACTGTACACACAGCAGCACAATCACACTCACAAACTTGACTTGAAAACAAGGAGGTAAATATTCATCAACTATTTTTCCTAAGGCAAGCACAAAATACAAACAAAAGAAACACTGTAGGCCATCAGTAACTAAAATCAGACTTTCTCACATTTTTTTCATGCAGGTTGTCATATTTTTTCAAACCTGCCTTGTTATAATAATGACAGTCTTGCAAATGAACTAAAACAAAGAGGTCATGAGCACATACAGTTTTTCTGCATGATTTATGTGATGTTTTTTAAAAAGTAAGCAATGATAATTTGCAAGTCTCCCTAAGTCACCTGTACAGTGTAAATGTATTCTAAACACATACGTCTTAGACAGGTCATTGTTTTCTTTAGCAACAATACATTAAAGAAAATGTATACTTCTTTCAAATATGAAAAAGTGCAGCCGGAGCATGTTTCAAATGTGGGAACTGTGAATCCAGATAATTCACCTACAGCTGTTCAGAGACTGACTCACCATGCAGCTCTGAGAGAATGGAGTGAATAGGGAACCCTGTTGGTTTGTGTTTACAATGTGGGTCAACAGCTGAAAGGAGCTCTTTGTATCGCTATAATTACTATTTTTTGGGCCTAAACAACCCACACAAAAACTATCTCTGGCTGGTCATCAGCACTGGCCTGAGTATGTTTGTATGAGCCTCAGATAGAGTTCAGGTAGGTTGAGGCATTGATATGTTAGAGAATTAAGGTCAGCTGGAACATTATAAGCTGCAAGTTTGGGTATGATGTGTGCTCGTATTGTTGTGTGTATGTGTGTGACTTGATGGCAGCTCAGGTTGGGGGCAGAATTTGTCACACATAAGAGGTTTAGGGTAGCCTGAAGTCTCAAGATCCCTGTCCAGTGATCAGTCAGCTTCCAGGTCTTAAACGGGCACGAATGGTCAGGAGGCTTCATTAGTAGCCCCTGAGCCACTGCAGCAACAAGAGTCATTAGACAACCCAAAAGTACACTTGGGGTTGCTAGGCAACCAAGCGGAGGCGGCAGGCAGGCAAGGCAAGCTGGCCGCTAGTCTGCGGGCTGTTAGCCAACCAATTGGCACTCCTTTCTTTCTTCTTTTTTCTTTACTTGGTCCAAGGAGGTCATAGTGAGAGGGGAGGAAAAAAGATTTCAACTCCCACCTTCCAGCATGTCCCACTTTTATGTCCCTTTTTTAGTGAGTGTGACAATGAGTTTTCAGAGCGAGTCTTCTGCAACTTCTGCTCCAGCTTCCTGCCAAATTATGAAGTTCAGACTGGTGCCAAACTATGGAGTTATGAGTAGCGCTTGTATGCATATGGATATAGTTGAGATGTTTTTTCTGAATCACTTTATAGTGTCCCCAACATGCATTTCACTGTGCAAACAGAGAGAATGTGTCTAGCATTCTAAACTGACTGCGCAGAAATCTTGAAGTTTATTTTACTTTTATCTTGTCTCCTCTCTCTTTCTCTATTTGACACTGTCACACACACACATACATAGAGTCACAAAAAGTCTTGGGGCTCAATAACAGCAGGTGGCTTAGGTGACATTTTAATCCCTTATTACTGAGTGCAGGATTAGCCAACAGATCAAGGCAGAGTTAATTATATGAATTCATCAGAGGCTGGGCGAAGAGGCAGCCTGCTTCCCCCTTGGGCTGGGAACCACCCCCAACCCACCACCCACCCTTTGCACATGCACACACACACAGACTATAGTAGAGGACAAGTGGCATTCTGTCTGTCTTGCTAGCTCCTTATTAGCATTGCAGCAGCAGAAAGCTAAGATAACACATAAAGTACAGTGGAGCCTCCAGAGATGCTATAAGACAAATGACATATACTACCGTCCCATTGGCCCACGCAAAATGAAGTGCATAGACATAGGAGAGGAGGACTACAGGCTTTTTCATCCTGCAGATGTGTGGCTGCCGAGGCTGAAAGGAGTTCAACCCCCCCCCCCCCATCTTGCTTTATCTTTGTCTCTCTCTGCCCCTTTGGCCTCCAAAACCAATATGCTTCCCACCACAGCCCCTTAATGGGTTGATCAATGCTGACAAATAGGCAGCTCATGCTGTCTTGCCTGGGAACTCACAGCTCTGTGCCTGTGTGCTACTGCACTTAGAGAGGCCATCTCTCTTTCTCCTCATCTCTCCCTTTTTCTGAATTTCTCTTTCTCTGACTTACTTTTTTTCTCTCCATATACCCCCTCCTTCATGCTCTATTTCCTTTATGTCTATACATTCTTTTTTTTCTTCTTCTAATCTCCAGGGGCAAATCTATATTTTTCATTCTGTTATGATGAATAAAAGTCAGCTGAAGTCACAGAGGGGTGGAGAACCAACTGTGTGGAAGAGAGGAACTTGCTTACATTTTCCAGTAAAGGACTATGTGAAAGTTTTTACAGTGCGTCACCCATGTGTGTTTGCACATATGTTAGTCTGTCGGTCTTTGGCTTGTGTGTCTGATTGATAACAGTGCAGTCGAGAGAAAGAAAGACAAGGACACTGCTGGCCTTTGACAATATTTGACCATGTTTTGTGAATACCACTGCTCACAAAGCAAGCAATGGGACACACTCTCTACCAGACACTCTAAATACAGAAAAATGTTTTCTTCGAACTGTGAAACAGGTGGGAACACCAGACTGTTACTGAATACTCTTTCATACCACTCTTACACTTCTTTCCTTGTTTGGATGACTGCTATTATCTAGTGAAGAGTAACATTTTAAGCATCCACAGGTGAATGGGGGAGAAAGTTTCACTTGTAGAATGCATTTTAAATCCGTGTATTATTCTTTATATATTTAATATGAAGGCCATATTGCTGCACCTTGCAAAACAAACTGCTTTACATCCAGACACATAGATCACATCCACCTCCTTTGTAGACACAGTAAAGAGAGCAGGGGTCTGACCCCACAAAATAAGCTTTTAAGCTGGTACAGTGCACTTCAAGTCACTCTGAAAAAGACTGAATAAATACATCATAAAGTCATAGTCATATTACTAAAGCCTAAAATCACCTTCACCGTGCTGCTATATATTAACTGCACATTTGCACTTGCATAAAAGCTCATAAGTGCATGATGCACAACGAGGGTGTATTCAAGTCTTCTATTTTTGTTCTTGTTCTGCCAGCATCCACATTCGACATTCATGTTGCGTTAAGTAGGGTATTAATAGAAAGATGGGGTGGTGAATCATTATTCTCAGGCAGTCACATTACTCATCTCATAATGTTTAACAACCATGCCAATCACAATTTTACATGAGGAATATGGAGTGCACTTTGGACTAACTTCTTTAAGTGGAAAAAAAATCTGTCATGAAGGTGCAGAGTGACAAAGGCAAAAATATACCAACTTCCTCAAAAAAGCTGCAGATGATACCATTAGGATGAATTCACAAAGTGCACATACTAAACATAACTTTTTTTTTAAACTCATTGCCTGATTTGACTCTAAAACAAACAAAACAAAAAGTTCCACATAATCATTTTGCTGCATTCCCTATTTCAGAAATTAATAAAGTAGGATAATTTAGGTCAGGCTGTATCTACCTGCTGAAAGGATTCTACAACTGCCAAAAATGTCTCACCATGACTCAGTTCATCCTGTTCCTTGGAGAACGAAATGAAATTTTCCCCATGACTGTTTCCAAAATCACCTTTCCTCTTCCTAAATTGAAAATAAAATATATACTAATAATTATTCTCTAAAGCAAAATAGTTTGGTTGTCTTAATTTTCATTAAAACACAGGAATACACAGAAGTTTCAAAGCAACAAAAAAGACATTTTTTTTGTTTTTCATTTCACCCTCTGTCATTTGATCTCCTACATCAGAAACGACTCAGCTTTTATCAGGTAACATTCTGGTTTGATAATCCATCCATTGTTTGATGTCTCTCATTATCATCCGTCAGTGAGACCGTCAGTGAATTCACTGGAGCTGTTGATGCCATTTACAGCCTTTTAAGCTCAATTAAAGATATTTAATGCAGACTGCCTGTTCTTAAAGAGCAACTACAGCCAGTGGCACAGTGGCACTGGTCGAGATAGAACTTAATTCCAAGATGAGGCCGTTGACTTTTAACCACTTTAAGCAACTGACCCAACCTCTGTCATTATCATTTTTTTTCATTATTCTTTCTTCTTTTTACTTCAGCGATCTCTCTATATAAAACGGTTTGTTCTTGCACATAATTTTGATTTACAATTACACCACTGTAGGCCCAGTTCACTAGCACCAGCCTCACCAATCTTGCACAGTCTGTACTGTACTAGCCCAAATTACTACTTCCATCACCCATCGCTCACACGTCAGGACATCCTGCCCCTCATTTCTGTGTGGAAGAGAAACAGGGCCAGCGCAGCGGGAATGAGTCTTTCTCTCAAATTGGTGTGCGAGTTCACAGCAGCCTCCCTGTGAGGCCAACGAGTCAGGAGAGGCTGGGGTCTGCTGTGTGTGTTGGAGGAGATGGGTTAGAGCCGGAGCGATCACACACTGTCTGTCTCCCTCAAAAACACAAGAAGGAGGGCTGTGTCTGGCTCACTGTGAAGAAGAGGGAGAAGGGGGTGCTGACAGCTCAGCAGAGGGTGGCTGGTGGTGAAATGTGACCTATTTTTAGCTCTGAGTCTGAGCTCCTATTTAAAGATAGGTACTGGGGGTCGGATTGGGGAAAGGGAGGGGGCAGCATCTGCAAAAAATGTAGCTCCTACTCAGCCAACACTATTCCCTGGCGTGATGCTGCAGCGTCATAGGGGAACATCTCTGTGTTTGTGTTTTGTCTCTGTAATCTCTGTCCCGTTCTCCATAATTACCTGGCAATTGATTCCCCCCGGAGCAGGGTTTTGGCTTTTAATTTATCTCTATGAATCTGGTATTGGCTCTTGGGTCCTCCGAGAGACCCAGCTGCACATTTCAACCAATCTATATCGCCCCTCCCTGCTTGGCCCGGCTCAGCCCAATCCAGTCTAAGGGACCGCAGCCCAGCCGGCATTCATACAAGCCTTTTGTCCCCTTCCTATTTTTATTTTTACTTCATCTGTGCCCAGCAGGCCACCTCTTGAGGTGGGACAGAAGCAGACAGAGACAGAAAGTGGATGAGAAATCGAGCCATCATGTTATCCTCTGCTCCATAAAGCCTCTGTTCTTCCTCTGACTGTAGATGGATTGCTGTGTAGATCACTGCAACCAATGGCCAGTGCACTATATTACATTTATTGCCCCCTTTTTTCCTCCCTGTCTCCCTCCCTACTCTTCACGTGGATATCGGGGATGGAAAGAAGGACAGGGGTAGTCAGAGTAGAGGTGCATGGGGAGGAAGGTGGGGGTGACGATTCGACACAGTGAGACAAGACTAACAAATTAGTCAAAGTGACAGGGAGTTTTATGAGGTCTGCTCTTGTGAGGCGACTGCTGCTCTCTCCTCTCTCTCCCTCCCGTTCTCTGGGCCGCAGGGACAGCATGCTGGGGTCGTGTACATGTGTGTGTGGTACATGTTTGCACACTTGAAAAAGGAGAAGAGCAGTGGAAGAAGCGGCAGAAAAAGGAAGGCAAAAGGAGCATTGAGAAGGTGTTAGGCAGCTGGAGGGGTAGACAAAGTCAGAAGGGAGAAATAATGCATTTACTGTACAAGAGATTCAAGGATTAGAAAACAAGAAGACGTTCAGCCTTTAAAGTTTGCTTCTTTTTTCATTGCAAAAATCATTGTTGAAGGCATAAACAGTTGCCTACAAGTACCTGTTCCCTGTCTGTCTGTCTACACTGCATTTCAATTTTTGCAAAGCTATATTTAAACACATTTCTCAGCTATCCGTTATATAATGTATTATCCTTTTCCAGTTGTACTTGCATTTTGTCACCTTTATTCTTTTGTCTTCCTTGAGACTATAGGTGTATGTTAAAGTAACAAGTTGCTTTGTCAGGCACTTACTGCATGCATTAGACACTTGATAATAGTAACAGTTCATACACAGGGTGAAGTTGATCATACAGGATAACATCTTAAAATGAGAATATCATCTTCTTGATATAATAAAACAATCACACTACAGGACAGGACACTTACATAAGACTTATCAGCAGTCAGTTTACATTTTTTGTATAGTGATCCTCATTAACATGCATCCCTAATTAAATTAAAACATCAAGTAAATAGAAAGATATTTTTTTTTCTTATTAAGCCATTATGTCAAATCTCATTTGTGATAAAATGTTTACACAAACTTTCATGCAAATTTGAAGCTAACTTTTAAAAAATCCCAAAAATGAAAATGCAAATATGTCTGTAAACTGGTTTGGAGCAAATAATCTACCAAGAGTTGACGTAGGCTACATTACACAGCAGAACACTGTTTTTGTTTTCCAGCTAAAATGGCTGTATTAGCATTTTTCATGGGTGAGACATAAATCCGCCTTCGCATCAGTCCACTCTACCTGTTATACCACATATGTTTGAGACATATGGGCAGACACAGCAAACAGCTGATCAGTCATGGGACTTAAATGTTTGCTATATCAGAATGGAAAAAGGGTGTTTTCATTTCCTCTATGTGTATTTACTCCTTGAAAAAGAACCTCAAGCAAGAGAGAGACAAAAAAAAAAAAACCTTAGTTGCCAAATTTGGGAAGGTTTTTTTTTTTTTTTTTTTTTTTCTCTTTCATAAACAATATGCTTATATAAACACACCCACTGTTTCATAATAACATACTGTGCATACATCACAGAGTATAAAACCTAACCCACAAGGTTAAATGCAGAAAAAAGCCCTGCATGCAAAAAAAAAAAAAAACAACTAGTCCCTCCCTAGGAGCATCTATCAAGCCACAAGGCCAAAGTACAAATGTTTCTGAGTCAGGCCAGGGAAACAGCTAAAGTGGCTCACAGTATAAAGAGGAGTGGGAGAATAATAATAAGTGGAAGGTAATGACACACCATGCATCTGTCAGATTTATGAGTGTATATCCCGCTCTGCTTTTCTCATATACCTGGCGGCCAGGTCTGCACTTCAGCCCGTACACACCACAGCACTGACGAGAGGACTCAGCAGTGAGCAATCACAGAGCACAGAGCGAAGGGGAGAATAAAGCTGGACTCACTCTGCGACAGACTATGACAACATCCAACAATCGAGCACTAAGGGCAAAGAGCCTACGCATACACACGGTAGATGAACAGTATGACACAGAGGCATTTGACAAACACATGCAGGGAGGAGTTCAGAGCCATTTTAATTTAAGACAGTACAGCACACAGACTGAGACGAAAACCAAATATAAATACCAGTATACGTAGATATAGAAACTAATTTGGTAGTTTTGTGCCTTTAATGGAATAATAGCAAATGTTAAATGCTTGATCTCTTATTTGAAAACACAGCTCCATTTCTGTGAAGTTATTTTCTCCTTAGACACGTTACTTCTTTATTTTTATGAAGTCGACACACATCCAGATTTGATTTTAACCTAGTACTTCACTGTAAAAGGTATTTAAAGAGGAGACAAACAAAACATGAAAGACAGGACAAAACTGAATATTTTATGAAATAGCAAATGCATTTAACATATGTTAAGCTTTAGATTTTTTTAGTTAATTCCTAGTAAAATACAGGCTTAAAGATGTTTGCCGAAATTAATATATTTGTCTGCAAGTAGTCCTAAAAAAACAATAAAACCATGAGGAAAAATAATCAGAATTATTAAATAGAAAAATGAACAGACAAAAAACCCATATGTCTTTTCATTCAGTTAGCTTGATATATTATACTTGGAAAATATGTATGTAGCTTTTGGATTATTTTATTGAGCCATGTGTCTTCTTTCGCTTTTGATTTGGCACTGGACAGATGGTTTTCAGACAATATTGTCGTTTTGTTTTGGGCAAGACTGTGCATTTAGAGTAAAACATGAATGCGCTCATTTTTACTTATGAGTTTTTGGAGAGTTTTTATTCCGGTTTTGCTTTCACCACTGAGTAGCACATGTTTGGATCTTGCCAGAAAATGTTACAAGGAAAAAAAATTGTTAAATAACCAAGAAGCACATTACAAAAGAATGTAGCAACATATTGAATCATGTTAACAGATTTTAGCATTGATGTTTTGCTGCGTTCAGATATTGATTCTCTGAGACAGGAGACAAAAATCATATGTTGTCTTAGACATACACAGGCTGATGATATTAGTTTCTTATCACGCTCACGCAAAGCCACAACAGACACACACCAGCAGACACTTATAGGCGGCTGAGAGTGATGGAAGGCAAGATCATGAAGATGCTCATCAAACACAGACTATCATAGTTAAATGGTCTCATAAATACACACTGCAGAACAAACGCAGAAACAAAATAGCTATAATAATGAAACAGAAGATGTATTGTAATGAGCAGTAAAGGGCTGTTATTATACACAGAAATGCATGCATGCATGTTGATAACCAAGCACACACACACACACACGCACACACAAGAATCTGTATTTACTCACTTGCAAACAAATGCATGCACGCATTCACATTCACATTCACATTCACACACATGCTGGGGGACCTGTGCAGATGCCTTCAGACACATACCATCACATGCACTCTCACACACACACACCAAACACACACACACCAAACACACAGTCCTGGAATTGTGTTCCAAGACAGCGTTAGCACAGAAGGCTGTTTGCGAAAATGATCACATCAATCGAAGTGATAGATAAAAGACTGGGAGCAATTGATAAAGTGCCACAATTATTTGGAAGATGAATGGCTGAATTTGCTTTTGAAATTGGACTGGATCTCAGTGCAATGGAACAGAACTCATCATCATCAATGAGCCTGCCGTTAGATTGCTTTCTGTCACAACCCAATATCAGCCCGGACAATTGGATCCATCTGCCAAATGGGATCAAATAGACCTACTCGCACAACATCAGAGGTGATGTATAGTGACCATGTGTAAAACATATTACGCTGCAAATGCGCAATACATCATGTGTATGTTGGTTGTGTGTGTTTGGGTATAACGTTTGTCATCAACGTCCATAAGTACACTCAATAGAAATGATTTCAGATACATTAAACGAACACAAGTAGGACACAGAGGGAAATACTAGTGAGGACTGCAAGGACTCAAAGGGGGGGGCAAAAAACCTCACAAATGCCACAAATGAACCCATCAATTCATATAATATTAGTGAGATGATTATAAAGATTTACTTGTTGATAGAGGTGGAGTTAAAGGCAGGCTTTAACAGTAGGGAGAGGAAGCATTTCCTCACACCTTCCAACAACGCCCTGGTTCCAGGATATTTTTCTTTTATTATTATTATTTAAAAGAATATTTGCAAAGTTGCAACTCGTAAAACTTGCACTATCGTATCACATAATTTATTTAAGCCTATAAATCCTTTGGCTTTTGCAGTTATACGCCTCATAATGATGCATTGGTTAACACGGCCTGAATATTTGAGCCACATAAAAATGGTAATAGATTAAACCAGAGGAGTGTACAGAGCTGCAGCATGAACTGTGTGTGTGTGCGTGTGTGTGTGTGTGTGTGTGTGTGCGTGTGTGTGTGTGAGAGAGAGAGAGAGAGAGTGGAGCTATCAGTAAAGAAGTATTACTGCAGCTTACACGCCTTAGCATACAGAGGGGAGCATCAGAATGCACTGTATCCTCCATGCATGCACATGCACAAAGCAACAGAAGAGGGACAAACACAGCAGGGGGCTTGAAGAAAACACACTAAGTAATGTATTGTGCTGAGAGGGAGGTGACAGGGGTCTGACGATACAGAGGAAGTGTGTAAATGGGCCACTATTAAGAGAGAGGAAAGCTGAATTATTGTGTATGGCCAAGGATCTGCCCAGAGAAAACATTTTTGCACCTAAAATTAGTATCGTGCCATTTCTTTCTTTCACTGACTAGAACACCTGTGGCATCTACTACATCTAATACACACTATAAATCACACACACACATCTGCTAGTACCTGTAAATCTGTCAGTGAGCACAACACTGTAGTTATGGCGTTATTTGCTGTACTTTTTTCAGTGTGTGTGTGTTGTTTTGACAGACTTGTACAACATTTATTGTTTTTAGTTCTCTGTGTATTTTATAACCTTGTAGATGATGATATTGGGTTTACATACGTGTCCTACATGATTTTGTTTTGCAAAAAAGTCAGAATTAATCAAGGTAAAGGCCATCTATATCTGGCTAAATCAATGACAGGTAAAAGTAACTGAAATGTAATTAAAGTTTTCCAAACAGACATATACTCACACAGACGCCTACACTGTACCTTCTTCTGCCCACATTTGCAATAAAATGAGCTTCTTTCTGCTTGTCTGTGAGGCAGTATGTGTACACTGCATCCTGATGTACTCTTCACCATCACGTCCTGTCTTTTTTTTTTAAACTCTCATTGTCTCTGTCAACCTCAAGCACGAAAAAATGCCCGCATACACATACACACAGGTGTGTAGGTATGCATGCGCACATGCACTGACAGCCCGCATACACACACTGCTCCTGTGTGGTCATTGTCTAGGGGAGCTCTGTGGGGACCTGTGCTGTCAGAGAGCAGACCACACAGTGTTCCTGGTCCCTGCTCCACCTGCTGTGACAGCTAATTAGGCCCGGCCTCAAAGGCTGGCTTGTCTGGGTGCTGGAGTGGGTGTCGTGGCATGGCATGGCAGGGCATGGCACAGGATGGCATGGGGATAGCTTGGCCAGCTGATGAGGTGCCCTGCCATGTTGTCCGGGGACACACTTAACCCGGGAACACCCACCACTACAGCGGTGTGTTCTTGTCTTCGTTAGGCTCCCCTTCAGTCATTAATTATGCTCACGCACTTCTATTAGTCCTCCATTTAGGCTAATCAACAAGCAAGGCCCTCTGCTGACATCATTAGCTCTCATAATAAGCAGCACTATTTGGGGAGGGGCCCTTCAAAGCCATTTGTGAGCATTAACCCTTCCTCGACAGTAATGAGCCATCCTTATCTTGTGGTGCACCTCAGGGCCTTTTGTCCTGCTCCTGTTGTCCAACACCCTCCCTTCGCCTGTTCTTGCACTGCTGTCATTAGGAGACAGCAGTTGCTAGCACCAAAGCTGTGGTACCTCCAGGCAGACAAGGAAGCTTAAATAGCATGGCAGGAAGTTAACATTGCAAGGGGGGCAATGTATTTTTGGGAGGGTTGGGGATCAAAGGCACTGAGGAAATGGGATGAGACAGGACAGTCTAAGCCCTTTGGGTGTGTGTGTTTCTTTGAGTGTGTGTGACTCATATTAGATATGAGGAAAGCGAGCAAACACAGGTTGGAGATGGTGACAGGGAGCTCAGCCATTTGCCTGGACCAGCGAGGAGCAGGGGAGGGGAGAGGGCTGCCCTGAGCGGATGTACAGCCTCCTGGGGTTTGAGCTGCTGTTCGGACTTGAAAGTAAAAGCACAAACACCCACTCACACCAGGGCGCACAGATAGATGATGGGAGCTCACATTTGCCAAGTGTATATTATCACAATCACAAATATGTACTCAAGTCAAAATATGTACATTGCATGCACACATATAGTATGGGAGGAGATTACTGTTTATACATACTGTTTAAACATATAACATGCATTTTATCTCAGCGACTACATTTACATGAACAAAATATTTCATATTTGACATATTCCTTTAGTCAGAAAATGTCAAATATGGAACGGTGGCTAGAGCCATTTGTGCTATTTTGATTTGGTGCATAAAATAGAAAATTTTACATTAGTAGCAGGTCTTTTTGACCACACAAACACAGTGTCAGTCTTTTATTCCCTCAGCTCCCCTCTTGTAAAGGTCAACTTTACTGTATTTCAACATATTCAAAACATACTGATATCCAGGTCTTATAATGTTTAAAAGTTGTTGTGTTTCTCCATGCACGCCTGTGCATGCCCTAGCTTTACAAACTCTTGGGTAGTTCCTTTGTGTACAGCACAGAGAGGTGAAATAGACTGTGTTGCAAATTGTGATTAAAAATCTAATGTGGTGTATGCATGTTCAAAGGATCTACAATTCACTAATATAACCTTAACTAACTTCACATAGAAAATAGTGTATTTCAGAATAAATTAAATACTTGCAGGAACGTAGTGTACATGTAGACATGGTGAGTGTTATAAAGCTGGAATCGCATATGCCTGCCTTTATATAGAATCAAATCTACACATTTCATTTTTGAGCATCACAGATGTATGTATACACACTTGGCTCCACCTCCCATCCATATTCATATGATTTACATGAAAATGTAAGTGGTGGGAGTAGTCATCCACATAGGGCAACATACAAGCACTGATGCATTTACATTAAAGGCATGCAGTCACTTTGAATGAACAGGCATGGTATATGACTGTCTCATCTATTGTTTAACATATCCACAGTAACTAGTCACCTGTGGAGTATGGCTGAGAGCAAAGAACTTAGCGATTGTAGTCAGCTTTAGGGACCAAAGGGCACTGTTAATAATTCACCACATGAGAACCATGAACTATGCTGAAAATAAGCGAAATGGGCAAGAAAAGAGCAACAAAGTCAGAGAAACCTTCATTAGACTCATGTGCCCAGCTTCAAGTTGACTCTGAAGGCACAATCCTACCCAATTACTGCATCCCAAAATGTGTGCGCGGAGCAATGGGTACCCGTCTGTACTTTACTTATTAATCCCTGCCAGGCGTGTTGTATGGTGTCCTGATTGACTGTTCATGGTGAAAAATTAATTTAATCTCATTCTTCTCTGTCTTGCTCACTTTTTTTGTAACCATTACTGACCAGTAACTAATTTTTCCTGTCGTCTGAGCTGTAGAAGGGTGTAATTCCACTGCTGTTCTCTAAGGCTGAACTGTAAGTTTAAATAATATAACTATGCTGGTGGAAGCTATGTGGGCAGTAAGCTGTGTTCTACTTTTGATGTACAAAGTAAGTTAAAAGTTGTCATGTTGGTAGAAGTAATAATTTTCCTCTTGCAGAGGATTTGTCAGAATAAACATACAAACTGCAGAGAGGTTGTGAGGAAAAGTAACTATGGTGTACTGTGTACAGTGTTGAAATATGTTAGCATACCTATATTTGTTTGTTTGTCTTGTGAATCATTGAGTTCATTTTGCTCATTTGGAAGCCCAAAACAAACAAACATATGCACATAATCATGCATGCACACATTGTAATTTGTGTCAAGAGAGGTTTGGTGTGAAAAGGGTTAACACACTATTTTCTAGCTCTTATCGGTGCTTGTAAAAGGATAAGGAGAGGAAAAGTGAGAAATAGAGGGAGGGGGAGCAAGAAAATGCCATTTGGGGGGAGAGCCAAGTGGGTCTGCTAAACGAGTGGATTCTTATGCAAATACATGCTAATTTATGCGCACAAGGCAGTGGCAGCGCCCAAGGCTGCTTTGATTGGCAGTTGCAGGTCTGTGTGTGCTGAGGAGGGACGCTTGGCTTCGGGTGCTTCTGTAAAGTTGGGCACGGCTGCCTCTCCATGTTCTACATGCTCTGGATCCACCGACTGCACACGTCTGTAGCCTAGCCTCTCCACTGGACTAGTCGCAGCAACCAGCCAGGCTCCTATCCAAAAAACTCTCCACACTCCAAGAGCTCAGCTCAGCCAGCTCCAATTCCTTCATGGCTGGAAGCAGCCAGGGCATCATTATAAAATCAATGCCCCAGCTTCATCTTGCCTAGCTGTGTGTGAGCAGGAGGGGCAGCGTTCTGGGCTTGTTTGTGTTGATTCTAGGGGGTGTTTGTGAGTGGCAGAACAGCGGAGGCACCGATTCAATGCTCTCCACGCTCACTAATGGGCTGACAGAGAGGCTCTAGGTCAGGGCCTCCCATTACTTCAGGAGGGAAACTGGCTAAATGAATAGGAACCTGCACCTAGCTACCACCCAGAGGAAATGTAAATGCCATTTGTTTCTGTGGCAAGGTGTTGTCATGCAGAGCAGTGGTACATCTTGATAATGTAAACATAAATTCCTGAATACGGTGATGCCAGAGTAATTGGGTGACTGCTATTTATCATTTTTTTGGCAGTTTTTGTTTGTTTAGCCTTTTTTTTCCAAGGCAGGCGAACGAAAAACAAATTTAGCTGGGCGAGGATGAAACTATTACTCTGTCTATTACTCATTCACACAGGCCCCCAGGCCAATAGAAAAACACTTGGAAATCACCAACATAAAATAGAATATGTTACCCAAAAATATAGTGCATTTTATGCAGCCTCATAAATATACTCTGTCATGATGAGGTTCTTGGAAAGAAACAATGGATACATTTTTTTACTCCATTTCCATAATATATACATATGGTTGTACTCATACATGTGTTATAAACATCTCATTCTAATGTGCAATCATCCTTGTCTCACACATGAGGACACACTTACCCGTACACACAGATACTACATGCTTGTGTACCCACATGACTGATGATTCCTGCCTTTTTCCCAGCTTTTCATATGTGCCAAAACAAATTGGGTGTTTTTAAGGTCTGCAATTATACCCTCTGCAGAGTGTAGGCAGTGAAATTACTCGGTTGGCACCCCCAGCACCCCAATCCCACATTCCCTGCCTACCCTATCTCAATGGGATATAAAGTAAAACCATTTAGACAGATCTGGAACAAACACATCCAGACCTTTTGTTTGTCACACCTGGGGACTGCAAATGGATTCTTATCATACAGTAGATTGAAAATTATTTACACCAGCTTCCCTCTCTTTCCAAATATTACAGTCATTGTGGCAGCCATCAAGTGGCCGTGTATGTTCCCATGTTGTCCTCACTCAACTAATCTCTCTTCTCATCACCCATCATATGTTGCCTGATATTGACTTTTGAACGAGCGCACATGCCATATGCATATTTTACTGCCCTCCCTCCAACACAGTAGAAGCAATGAATAATACATCTTTTATTATATTATTGCAAGAGATTTGTAACACTTGAAAGAGAATGGTATATGCAGTTTATCTCCCTGCATGAAGAACACAAGGTGCTTCCATAGTGTCTGTCCGTGTCACTGCGTGAAACAAAGAAAAGAAGAAAACAGAAGACACAAGCTTGTGTGACCTGACAGTCCGTCAGCTTCCTGGGGCAATTATTTTCCCGACTGAGAGGTTGGATGCTGAAGCTGGTGACGGCCTTTGTGCATTTCCACTCACTTAAACAAAGGGATACATCATTTTTAAGAGATCTACATGTACCTTGTGTTACTTTTCAGCTCTGTGTATGATGGCAGCAGCTGATGTTGGCAGACCATATAGTATGTGTGTATTAATGTCAGTAGCCATATATGTAAGCTGTTGTGACATCCAGCTCTGACTTGAGTTGTGTTCCAGAAGAAAAAATCTGAAGATATTGACAGTGCCTCCAATAACTGCATTAAACATATAAGATATGATCACTGTGCTCCACATTTTTCAAGGCTTTTTTGTTAAATTCCCTAACCTTTCAAGACCTGGAAATTATTACACTCATTCCCCATATTCTGCAGACCTGTGTAGAAAATCTGGCATTATTAAAATCCACCCTTAATCATCAAGCGCCTTTGTTTTGCTGCCGCAGCCATGGTCCATTTTGAAATTTAATTTCCTGAAGTAGAGGGTCGAGAGCTGATGCCATTTTAAATGGAATAATTGAAGTGTTTTTTTTTTTTTCCTGCACGTGTGCGTAGCGGTGTTTGTCGTCAGCCTGCCTTGTCCTCTTAGAGATTGAAGGGTGAAAGCACGCAGAAGGCCTGCAGAAAGCCCTCCAGCTTCTATCGTTTAATTTGATGAGGAGGCGTGAGGTGAGCTAGAAGAGGAAATACATCTCGCTGTTGCTGTATGCCACTTGAGAGCTCATTCACTGCCTGGGGCTATTGACCACACCATGTCAGGTTCTGTGGTAGAAATGCGTCCCCACACAACACTTAAATTGCATTTGGACCTTGGCTGGGGTGAGCAAATGCCTAGCCAGAAATCAATGGGAGGATACAAGCCTCGGTGGACATGAGAAGGCGTTAGCTTTCATTTCAACTATTGATGAATGCCAGGTACATCTTATCAAACTACTGTAGCACAAGGAGTTTTTGTGGACTTTACACAAGCGGAATTTGAGATAAGGTGATTTTTCAGAAGTTGAAAGCACACCAAACATATGCATAAGTTTGGATATTACGCTTGTAAGTGTTTTTCTACTTTTAGGCCACAGTTCGCACATCTTGAGAGAGATGGGTTAAATGTTTAAAAAGAATAAGTAGATGGATAAATAAACATTGTATCCCAGCCTTGCTTCGCTGATCTGTAACTAACTGGATAGCCATTAAGGTTTAAAAATCCCAGAGTGTGAAACAGACTGGAACACATTGAGCTTCGGCTCAGCAGAATAGATTTTCATTTCCTTAATCAACTTCCTTATTCATCCCTTTTTTTTTTTCCAAGGAATTAATATAGATCAGTGTTAATGGGAGCCAAATACGTGAGTGGCAGCATGTGGAGAGCAGGCTCAGTGGAGGAAAGCAGGCTTTTCTCCTTCACCAGGAGCAGCATCTGTTGCTCTCCTGCTCCAATGCTATTTACAGATAGCTGCCATTATTTACGCCTGATGAAATTCTATCCAATCCACACTGTTCACAGAAACACGGACAACGCAAGCTCTTAACAAGAAAGTATCTCAGTGAGGCTTGTCAGTCAGCAAATGTGGTTTCTGCTCAGCACTGGCTGAAACAAACACAAAAAACAACTTGTTGCTCTGTACACAAGGCTCAAAAGGATGAATAATGCTTGTTGGTAGGGGGCAAATGGCAGTGCACTGGCAGCATCACAGCAGAAAGCACACACCTGCACGAAGAAGAACAGGCACTAATCGGAATAATACCTTATAAAATGTTTGTTTTTTTGTTTTTTTTACTTTAAAACTGGCATATAATTGTAACATGATCTAAATGGATACACCTAATTATCCTCTGCTGTCACAGTTGAAAATTTACTAACTTGAGGAGCCCCATTAGGGAATATATGTATTGTTAGATAAGGATTACACAAGGCCCTTAGGACAAAATTGTCTCCTCACCATGTTACAGTCCCTCTCACTTGGCCACCAGAACGACGTATTATGTACACCTAATACTGTCCCTAAACCCCAGATAAATCCCTGAAAAGTTTGATGTGCCAGCTTTTCAGCTGTAGGCGAGGTGGACGAGTGTTATTTTTCAAGTGAAATAATGCACTGTGAATATTCTGCGCAAGTGAATTTTTTTTGTGGGTTTTAAAAATCATATTCTTCCTGACTTCAGAGAAGGAGGATTTACTTGTGTGTGAGTGTGTGTGTGCGTGCGTGTGTGTGTGTGTGTGTGTGTGTGTGCGTGCATGTGTGTGTGTGTGTGTGTGTGTGTGTGTGTGAGACGGTGTGCAAAAAAGACAGGAACCAAGAAAGAGATGACAAAACATGCTGCTGAGAGAGAAAGTGACAACGAAACAAAAGAACGAGAAAAGACCAAGACAGAGAAGGAGAAAAGTGACAAAGGCGATGAGCATAAAATGAGGAGACAGAGAGAAATAAAAAAAAATGAGGCATGTCGAAAGTGAAATAATAGAGGAAAAAAAAAAAGAACAAAAAATACTGAAGAGAGGACACATGGTACCAGAAAGAGGGAGTGAAACTTTAATGGGGGACTGGCTGCAGCAACAAAAACGATTTTTCTATGATTGCAGTTCTCTTTGCAAATAACATATAGTGTCAGTTTTAGTCTGCTCCAAGCACCAGATGGATGGGTTACCACATAAGAGCAATTCATGTGTCAGAAAAGGAAAAAAAGTTACTAAATTGTCAACTGCAGAGAAGTAAGTTGACTTGAAACGCTCCGAACTGTCATATGTCAACCCGTCAGACAGCAAGGAGATTAAAACAAAACAAATATTTGGCTTTTAGAGGCAGACATCAAGATTCATATTGCACCACTGTCATCCATCACTACAGTTTTAAGAGATGTCAACAACAACTTCTATGATTATACACATATGCCCTCATGACTTTTCTGGGAACTGTTGCTAACTGTTGCCCTTTGAACTGCCGCATCTTAAGTGTGGTGTGTGAGTAACTGATAAAACACTGATCTGTCTGTGAACGGACCTTTCAGCGCCACCCCATCACCACTACATGCAAAAACAAAAGGGAAAAAAAACATTGAAGAAAACTATGGCACGTGGCTGCCAATTCTTTATCGCTCTCACTTTGACTGGCATTATGTCCGCTTCAGGACAACAGGAACTAATATGACAAGAAAAAAAAAAAACGTTCTACACAGTACCCTCCTTTTACCAGAGGATAACCTGTCATGCTGTACCCCTCAGGGTGTACCATCTATAAGTTCTTTTTTTGTATATGAAGAAAAGCGTTCCACTCTGGTATATTACGGTCAGGGCTGATTAAGATCTTTCTCTCACTGAAGCAGGGAAAGAGGGAAAAAGGGACGTGGTCTGTGTAACCTAAAAAAAAGACAGAGGAGATAAAACAGATGAAATCCTTCGTTCACTCCAGAGCCCCAAGCTGTTAGGTGGGCGTGGTAACCCCAGCACATAAGAAGCATCAATGGTTTCTTGAACGTCTCTGTCTTTCTCCATGTCTCGTCTTTGTAACTCTCTCCCAGTTGAATCTCCTTGACACCTTTCTTCTTTCAGAAAATAAAAATGCGCTGTATGTCCTTCACTTAGATCATCCTACAACAAGTATAATCAGTTCACGGTGACATTAAATGTTACCCTGGATAATGTCACATTCTTCGCTGCTTAGAAGTAGTGTAAGCTTTTGCTGCACTTCCATGTACTCTACTCTGGGTACGTTTATCAGGTGCTGATTTTATTAAACAAATCATATGCAGTAGACAAGTGTATATACAGTTGTGCTCATAAGTTTACATACCCTGACTGAATGTGCATGGGACGGTCTTGAATGTTCCAACATGACAATGACCCAAAACATAAGGCCAAGTCGACCTGTCATTGGAACAGCAGAAAA
>JAPQRP010000019.1:45376694-45390641 GCA_037367295.1 Apogon hyalosoma
AGGTGATTATGTCTTATTTTAAGTGTGATGAGATATTTGGACTAGAAATGAGAAAAATACACTTGGTAAAATTTAGAATTTTGCAGTGTATCAGCTGATAATCTGCCATATGGCAAAATATAATAATAATAAACAATAAAGTTTATTTATATAGCACTTTTTGCAGAAAGATTTCACAAAGTGCTTTACAATAAAATTAGAAGTAAAACACCTAGACAAAAACAAAACAAACAAAAAAAAAACAAACAGCTACATACACAGGCATAAAAACAAACAGACACAGGCATAAAACTATAAAACCAAATGGTCATAAAACCCACCCCCAACTAAAAGCCTGTCAAAACACTCCCTTATTCCCACTGGGACTCTATCGCATCTCTCATCTTGACTCATTTTCAACAGCAGACACACGTGCACCCAGACATTAGGTAAAAGTAAAGGTTCGAGTAAACTAGCGTGATGCTACAGGCTTGAGTACAATAGTTCAATGCAGAGCGGGTGACCGGAGCAGATGTCTTTCCCTTTCCCTCTGTCTCGCTCACCCGAACTCCCTGGCAGTGTGTAGAGTCAACCCATGCCAGGGCACCAGTCCGGGCACCGTGACGCTCCACATTGACTAAAATGTATTCATACAGAAGTTGTCCGTGGAGATTAAGCGTCTCTGCGGTGTCGGCAGAACAGGGTCAGAGTTGACTGGTAACGAGGAGCGGCAGCACAAGCACAGGGCAGACAATAAATCTTTCCTGTGTGCCAGCAGACCCGTGGACCTACAACTCACTGAATGTTTTGTTTTTAAATGAGCCAAGTTGACCTTAGCGGTGCATTAATGCACATTTCAGATGCAAAGACATTCGCACCCAGCAAAAAAGAAAGGAAAAAAACCAATGCTTCTGGCTATATAAAAAGGTATAACAGAGAGCGAGCGAGAGAGAGAGAGCAGCAAGAGAGTTTACTGTTATGACTGTTCACCTTTTTACCCTGGCTGCAGAATTAATTTCAGCATTTGAATGGTAACGCTGATGTTTGGCTGAAAGATACTGCCAGTGCAATGATCCTCAATAAAGAGCTATGAGTGCTTTACATGGGATGAGACATTTGCCATTTGCAGTGGGAGGCCCATCAGATCACTTGCTGAGGGCTTGGAGAGAGAGAGCGAGAGAGAGAAAAAGAACAGTGCGTCTTTCATTGGAAGCTGATAGAATAGCCTCAGCACGTAAAAGCGCATACTATACTGGGGTGGAAAAAACTATTCTCTGTACTCAGATTATGGGTTGTTTATGCTCCATTTGGAATTCAAATGGTATTTCACACTGACAAAGAAACAAAGCTGTGGAGATAAAGGCAGCTGGTGTGAGAGTTGTCATAGTGGCAGTGATGTTGCTAATGTCTATGGCAGGTCCAGCCTTCATGGGCAGATGGCCGCTGTAAAACCCAGCATGAATGCCCATCACAGCGCCCCCTTCAGGCAAAATCTTTCCTGCTGTTTCCTTGGAGAATTAACTGCATACACGAAAAATGTTGGCACAGTAGCGCTTTACAGCTTGTGATTGACAATTATATCACTTTCTCAACCTGCAAAACAGACTATTGCATGTCTCGGATTGCCATATTCCAATCAACTATGCTTTCACAGCTTCACCCGGATTTCTTGTAAAGTCCTGAGTTCGTGTAGCGGAGTGAAATAGTATGCCAAGATGCAGCGAGGGATGAAGGGGACACCAAAGAAGCACTAACTGGGGCCATATCAGATATTATTTGCCACACAAAGCCCCATATGATGCAAGGCCAAGGTCAGACATGTGGGCAGGCACAGCTGGACGCAAAGACTAAAGCATCCCAGTGGCAAATGGCAAGCCTTTGATCAAGCGTGTCATTTCCATCATGAAGGTGACCCCTACGATCAGACCATGTCAGCTAGCCAGTGCTTGGCATGGCGTCTAAGATTTGCTCTCAATACAGTATTCTCCTTTGTAAAACTGAAAGATTGTTGTTTTTTTTTTTTTGGCTATTGCAGACTTATAAGGTCACAGTGAGAAGAATATGCTATTTTGTGTTTACCAAACCTTCTCCCCCTCTTTCATACTCCAACTTGTGCTTTATGAAGGCTTATCACTGAGACAGACACAGAACAAACTTACGAGACAGAATAAGCTACAAGGGGGAGAGCAGACAGAGCAGACAAAGCAGAGCAGCAGCGCCAGACTCACTAACAGTACCACTGCTTGACTGGGGATCATCCCATGATGCCATGTACCACAGTAGCCTCTTCAGAAAACCTTTTGCCTTTTCAACTATAGGAAGACAGACTGACACTCAAGTTAATTAAGATTTTAATCCAGGGTGAGAGTGCCAGCGGAATACTGCACAACAAAGGCAAATTCTGGCCTATCAGGACACGGCTGAAAAGACGAAGGAGATTTAGATGTACACTACATAACATAACAATATTCATCCGCCTCAGAGGTCAGGCGGTGTCATTTGTGTTGTACTTAAAAGACTGATCAAAACTCCTTGTCCATTTCACTGCACTAGGGGCTCAGTTCAATGCCATCTACAGCTGAATTTGATGAGTTCATTTCCAAACACAAAATGCATAATCAAAAACCATGTCTGATGTTGTAAACATGAGGAAACAAATTACCCACGATGGTAAGGAAGCGACAATCCATGACTGACTAGAGGAAAAGGGGGATGAAATTGACTTGGAGACATTTGAATGCTTCTACTTCTTAAAAATTCTCTCGCAACTTGACTTCAAAATAGGACACCCTGCTACAGTTGATGCATTTGGAGATGAAATATGAGCTTGCACAAAGGCTGATTCATTTCTTGTGTGTGTGTGTGTGTGTGTGTGGTTTTTTTTTTAATTTTTTAAATTTTTTTTTCACTTAGTTCTGAATCAGATTTGAGGACCTTTCTTTATCAGTGTGCCCCAAGGTTCAGTATAGCTCAGACTAAGACCTTCTGGGAAATGTAGTTGGAGTGAAAATGCGAACAAACCTTCCCACTGGTATGATATCAGATCAGCAGGCTGCAGGAGAGGCAAGGGCCTATCCCATATTAGGAGGGTTCAACTACGTGGCAGGGTGTGTATGGTGGAATAAGTGGGACAACTCCCAGCAGGATGTGAGTGCACTGGCCAATAAATGATAAAAGAACAGGACTAGTCCCCATGCTGCCTTATTGAAGTTTACCTTTGTACATTTACACTGAATCCCAATTTGCCCTCCCTGCAATTTTTTGCCTTATACCATCTCCCCTCCGGAAGTCTGGGGACCGTCAGGCACATCCAGTCCTGTTCTACCTGACTGGTGTTTGTCACCGTGAAGATAAAGGAGATCAAACTGTGCTACAGGATTACTATGGTGATCCAGAAACTATTGCTGATAGACAAACAACTGCGCACCTTATTTCCCTGAAGACAGAGGAAGGTTTTTTCAGTGTGTGGTTTAGTTCTTAACATATGTGGTCATTTCCTAGAGTTTATCTGTATATCTTTAGAAAAGTAACAAGCCCCAAGTCATTTAGTAAAAATTAAAAAAATAATAATAATATTGACGAATATTTTCTGAACATTCAAGATGAGAAAGGTAGAAGAGGATGTTTTAGTTCTTTTTCAGGGCAGCTTGAGGAAACCCACTCTACAGAGGATGTTAACTCTAGAGGAACACAGCCAAATCCATATATAGATATGTTAGTTTGGCTTATTTCCTTATGAGCTTTATTGTCACTGCTTATTGAACTTTTTTCATTTTTCACAGATGAGCAAAATGTTTAATCACAGGATAGTGAGCTTCAGTCTCTTCTGAATTGTCCATGTGTGTTTTTGGCTCGGTTAAACCTTCCATAATAATATTTTTGAACAGGACAATGGAAATGAAAATAAAGTGACATGAAATAAACTGTACAAAAATAAAAGCGCACATATTTGATTTTATAAGTCATCTAAGGATATTTCTGTGTCATTTTTGGATGCAAAGCATAACTTAAAATACAACAGAATACTGTACATTATACTGTGTTTTATTCATGCAAGCATAGCCTTTGTTTTAATTTGATAAACTTGAACATGTTTTGTCTGTGATAAGTATTTTTTCCACATTATTTTATATTCCACAAATGATATTAATGTGCCTATTTATTACAGTAATGATTGTGTTCTTTGCCAACTGTAGGTATTTCACTTACAAAAAAAACACAAAAAAAAAATTTAACCCCAAAAAAACAAAACAAAACAAAAAAAACACCAATAATGTATGTAAGATATATTTAAATATGGTGTTTAAGATGGGGAATAGGCAAATTCATCCTTCCATTTCTTCTGTGTCACTGGGCCTTAACAGACATAATATTGATAATACTCCTGATACACTCAACTGACCTGGAAAGCTGCATTCATCTGTACTGATTTCCATGCATATTTGAATATAAAAATATGGCTCCAGTGGCGACAAGACAAACTTTCTGTAATGTTGTGTTTTTGGCCATTCCAGTCTGCTCGATACCTTTCTACTTAATATCCTGCCAAGTTAATCAACGGTGGTTGAAATCCGAGAGATCACAGGCACTTTAGCTGCTGACGCGCCCGGCGTTCCTCAAAGGCAATGGCTGATGGATCTCCTGTGTTCATTATGGAGAGAAAGAGCTCTCTTTAATCAGCCTGGGAGTCACTTATCATAAGGACGCCTTGCCACACGCACGCATATCCACTAACCACAGGCACATACATTCCTGCGTGGAAATACACACGCGTACAAACCTCAGTGTGAAAAAGGACACCACATACACATACAGTAGGCCATCAAGACGCTTTGACCGAAGCATTTAAAGGAGGCAGAGCAGCCTGGGATGATCATGGTCCATAAATGTATATGCGCAGAATAATTTTTGCTATCATGCATGCTGACATTGATGACTTGAGACCTTCCCCACCACTTGTTCAGAAGAGTGTTGCGGATCCAAATTGTACAGTAACTGTCACAATTAATTACACACATCCATTTCCTGAGTCAAAACCCAAACCCCAACATACACAAGACGTAACCCTTACCCTAACCTTATCCCTTTAACAACTGCAACCTCTGTATTATGCACTTTACAGCATTCAAATTACTGTAACTCCTGAACTGTTTGTGCTATCCACAAAATTCTAATGACATCGGAAACCTGAGATCCCGAGCTTTTTGACACTATATGACACTTTACGGCAGCAATGTGAGACTCTGTTACAAGTAGAAAGGAACTGTTTCAGAGACCTCCACACAGACTAAAAACACCTGAAAATAACAAAAAATATGAAGCCATAATATGGATACCAGTAGTACTAGTTTATTCGGTCGTTAATTACTTTAAACGACAAAGAAAAAACAACATATCCATTGTTCCATATATAATGTGACCGAAAGGGTTTAGGCTGAAGTAAAGACTTATTTTGCCTAACCCTATTTACAATTAACATAATTTTTCTACAAGAAAACAAACAAAAATTTCAATGTAATCACTGCTAAATATACAACAAAAGAGAATACATATTCAATTTTAATTCAGGTAAATCATGTCCATAGGCTCCAGCGCCCCCCGTGACCCTAGTGAGGATAAAGCGGGCTCAGACAGTGGATGGATGGAAATCATGTCCTTATATCAACTACCGGTATTGATCTTAGTCTTTTGAACAAGTAATTTCTTTAGTTAATCCTGAGCTCTAATTTTTGAATATTAGTTAATACTGAATGTTTAAGCCCAAAAAGTGTGTTTGAGCAGATGCAAAATAGTTGAAAGTTTATTTATGCAATCTCTAAAAAGTTTCATTATGGACATTTACAGTTTCTGATAATAAATATGCTAAACACTTCAAAAGTTTTAAGCATTTATTATTTACAATAATGATAATTAATGACCACATATTGAAGCTTGAGTTCTTCCTGAAAACAAAGGTGCAAAAGAGACACTTTTATTGCAGAGTACACGAAGACACCTAGACGGCCTCTTATAAAAGGGTTAAAGTAACTCTAATCTTGAAACATGCTTAAAACTTAACAGTTTATTGTTTAATTTAATGTGATGCAACTTGCCTCCATATGTGACAGTGTAAACACATTCATGTCCCCATAGCATGACTAATACTTGATCAAACACAGATGCCTGTTAAGTTCAGCAAGTTAACGCCCAGACCCAACGTGATAGGCTGTTGAACGTGATCTTGTGGCAGACCATGTTTAGGAGTGAATAAATATTTGAGGTTTTGTGTTGCGGGGGTTATAGGTAACGCTACCATATGTGTCTGTACCACTGTATGCGTTTGTACGTTTGGTTCTGTTCTCTGTCGCTGTGTGTAAATGTGTATCTGTTTAGGTGACTGCACAGGGGTTTGTGGCGGTTATGCGTTTGTGTGTGTATGCCAATCTCTTTGGCTTGTGGACAGGCGTACACTGATTTAATCACTCCCCAGGCAGAGTGTGGGGGAGGCAGAGGAGGCTGTGAGGCAGATAGGAACAGACAAACGCGACAAGGCAAAAGAAGGAGAGAGCATGCACACCCCGCGGGCCGGCTCTGCTGAACAATAAATAAACGCTTGTACGCTCACCACACCAAATGTACACCTACACGGACACACGTACATACAGTTCCAACCTCTATATACGGCGAAATAAAGGTAAAGCACAGTGTATGCCTGTAGCTGCATGTGCCTCTCTGCACCTATGGATGTGTTTGTGAACATGGATGTGGTTAAATACATGTAACCTTGCATTTGTGTGCCTTTGCGGTACAGATGCACACACTTTATACATTTAGTCACAAACACTGAGGTCACTAATGGACAACAGGGTGGTAATGGGCATGGCAGTACAGGTTGTTCTGTAATCTCATCACACTTAACTCAATAAGGTAAAGGTCAGTATGCTCCCTGGTTACACACCCTGTCCTCGCTTTGACCTGCTGCGAGACAGGAGGCATGGCATTACAACCTGAGGGTCTCTGATGGAGGCTGCAGGACCACTCAGTTACACACTACCTTAAAACATCATGTCCGTTTGCAGTCCATCCTGCACAAGGCGATTAAAATAGGAATGAGTACAGTCATGTGTGCTACTAAAATTAGACAGAGTTGAAATTCATTTCTTGAATTATGCGTTCAACACAAGGGGTCTGTAAATAGCCCTTTTTGTTTGCCTGTTATGCCTGTCCGCATTCACTTAGTTGAAAGATTTAGAGTAACACACTATTTATTCTGAGAACATCACCAGAAACGCCAAAAGACCATTTCTGTCGTACTTTGTATGCCTCTGCCTTCCTCATCTTTTACCTATTGCTCTTTATCACTTACAGTATGTTATATTAACACCATCCCCTCTCCCCGTCTCGACTATCAGTTCATTTCTCCAGTGAGAGGACCGTAAAATAAAACAAAACACAGAACAAAGATTTGCGAAATTACTAATTTCCTGCTTAAAACGCTCATTGTTATGTTTGATTCATTCAGCACGAAACGGATAACAAGTGAACAATAACCAAAAAAAAAAATATCAATGTGACATCCATGAAACCGGAATATTCTTTTCCTTGCCTCCCTATCTGCCTTTCTCTCTCTCAGCAGGGAGATGGTTGACGCTGGTGTCTGACAGAATCAGATCATGTGATCAATCAGAGAACAGCAGTGACAATGAGAACTGACAGATGAAAGATTCTATATCACACATTCACACGTGTAGACACATGCAACGGAAACTGTGAACTTGAGACAAACAGTAATTAAGTCAGTATTTTCTGTAAAAGACATAAACATAAATATACAAGTACAAAAACTCAGGTAAGTTGAAAAAAGGCTGTAAAAATGTCATCTCCGTGAGTCTCGGATGTCTGACATGGCAGGCTTGTAGGTGTGGGAAGGAGCTTAAAGAGTGACCTGGGAGTCTCCCGGTGAAATGCCTCTAATCAGCCCCAGGGGATAACATCCTCTCTGGGCTCTGGCTGAGCTGGGAGCCGGGGGCAGGCACACGGCAAGTCTGACAGACTCCTTTCCCAGAGATCAATACCCAGACTCCTTTTTAAGTGTGACATGTTGAGAGGCAGACAAGGAATTTTACTTCTGAATTCCCAACGAGGAGTTTTTTTTTTTTTTCCTTTTTAGATTTTCTGTTGAAATTGCCTGACATATAGTAGGTGTGTCAGCATCAGTAAGTGGTTTCGGCTGTTGTGTTGCTTTGAATTACATCACCCTTATCTTCATTAGGGAGTGTGAAAAGGGGGAACCTGTTCATATTCAATATGTGTACCAGTAATGGGACTTGTGTGTCATTACAGTTACATATTGAATCAACCTGTGAAATTCTTAAAACACACACAGTGACACTTGTGTTTTTTCTTTGGTTTACTTTGTGAATGGTTTCCTAATCACAAGTTTCCTACAGCCCACACCATATTTTGTGAGTGTACAGTATCCATTAGACTACAGTACAAAACAGATTATTTTATGTGTCTCTTATTTTAATGAAATCAAAACACAGACCTTAGGTTTAATATTTGTATTAACCGTATAATACTGTTTTAATACTAACCGTACTATATCTATTGATATATTAGGCCATTTATCAGCAAAATTGACAAATAAATGAATGTATATAAACTAACAAAATCCATAGCAGTTTTTCTGTTAATGTCCTGTGAGTTTTAACATTCTGATACTCATATTTGTTGTCTTACATGGCAAATAAGCAGTACCCATCTGGTTCGCCAGTAGGCAAACTGTATAAAACTCTTTGCCAACACTACCTGATTCAGGCCTGCATGTTTCCCTGCATAACTATCTCTGCCATCCATTCCATCTGACATCTGGCACCGGCTGACTGGGCACAGCTCAGCCCAGCTCGGCTCCATAGCTTTAGGGGAGGTCAGCGACTGGGGGCTGAGCGCTGGGGCCGTCAGGGAGGTTGTTCTGCATATTGAGCAGCCTGATTAGGCAGAGGAGCACAGAGGGGCTCCAGCCCATGCGGGCCAGTGGGGAGACAAGCGTGACGGCACACAGCCCTACAGCTTCTTGCCATCACTGCCCAGGTACCCAACAACTTGAAGCTCTTCTTTCTCTGCATGGGAGATGAATCAGTGAAAACTCTGCTTCTATCCCTACCATGACTATCACCAACAAGCATCCTGGACCGGTCTACTTGGGATAAATGTTTATTTGGGCCAAATTGCAAACAGTTTAAATGCAAGGTTAGCAGTGGATAGTGGATTGCATAGATTAGTCACCAGGATAATGGGCATGTATATGTGGTTACTTATGTCTGCATGTTGCAAAAAGTGCAGAAAGCAAGAGAAGAGAAAATGCATACATTTTCATACTTATAGACAGGATGGCATATTTTACTTGTGAGTGATGTGTCTTCTAAAACACTGTCCCTATAGTAAGAGGGAAATGATAAAGATAATGAGCCTGTGACAAGGCTGGCTCACATCGAGCCCAGCACAGCTGACTGCCCAGAGCAATGCATCCACTGCTCTGCCTCCATGGACATGTTGCCAGTGTGACAGATAATTTGCGTAATACCTCTCTATTCCACCTCACCCTAGCACTCCATCTCACTGCAACACCTCGTGCAAAAAATCATCAGCATCTGCATGGAACGTGCCCAGGTGCATTATGGTAACTGATGAGTGTTATCACGGTAAAAAATAAAAGCAGAGACACGTAAATCAACCAGTGATTGGGGAAATCATTGCTGCAACACAGGCATAGGGTTTATGAAGCATCCCTGACGTACACTGATTACTTCTGATTCTCTCCGCTGTGTCTTCTTTTCCCAATGAGGTGAACAATGGGGGTGGGTGACTTGAAGCAGGCGCTTGAATATAATGGCTAATATGAAAATAGATCTGCAAGGGACAACACTGGTTTTCTCACGTCATTCCCCACAGCTCAATGTTGTTTGCACTCTTGTCATGCACAGACATGCGTGCAAACATGTATGTCCACCAACATGTGCCGACGTATACTCTATACATGTTTACGCACCTATATATTCTGACACCAACAAATTAGGGAGAGGAAGGAACCCAACAGTGCCAAGAGCAAGAGGAGAGAAAGAGAGCAAGAGCAGGAGAGATAGAGGGGTCAGCCATCCGCTGAGATGATAATGAAAGAATAATAATAGAGTACAGGATGAAATTACTGAGCTTTACCCACAATATCTTCTCTCATTAGCGCCAGCACTAATGTTGCCGTTTATGCTTGTGTTCTACACCAGCTCCCCCTAATTAGGCGTGGGCTTCTAAAAATAAACAGCAAACTAAATAGTGGCGTGAAAGTACATGCAAATCTGTTGATGTACAGGAATAATGGTGGCTGGGTAGAGGAGGGCTGGGGTGGGGATTAGTGGTGCGCTGCAGACTAAAGTAATTGAGTTGGGTAGTGTTGACACCCAGACGCAGTCAGAGTGCCCATGTTGTGGAACGTGCTACGAACGTGTGTGTTACAAGGCTCAGTCGGCATTTGTTTTGTGTGGCTGGTGTCACCGTAAAGGTGTTAGCTCTGGATAAAAGGCTGGAAAGGATGCACAGATACTAATCCCTGGGTTACTTTGAATTAGAGGAGAAGGGTGGAGTCTTCCTCCTGTGAAACAGTGTGGACAATCTGTTGCAACACCTGAGCAGGGCACAGCACAGGCAGAGCTCGAACGTAGGGCTTGGCACAGCAAGGACAAGAGACAAGCATTACTCAGATGCAAAACAAAAGAAAATTCAAATTATGAGAAAAAATCAACATACTTATATCAATACTCATAACTGTGTTGAGATTTACATCCAGAAAGGCAGGATATGCCAAGTCAAACACTCCTAAACCGAATGTTCATGGATGTTTACTGTGCCTCAGGTAGCATGTGTTTAGCCTGTAGGAAACCACAGCACCCTGAAGAGCCCATTCAAACAAAGAAATTACAAGTGCCACACAGAAAGGGCACCTTTTACACATTTTTTTTTTTTTTTAACCACAAAGAGACACTCACACATTCTGCTGCTTTCCTTTCTAAATCTACTGAGATGAATTTACCATAACAAAGACTTTGAACCCTAACAGAACAAATCCAAATTCAGTGGCTCTCAAATGAAATCCAATATAAATGAAAATGGGGTATAATGTTGACAGTTTTATGATATGTGGAAGATAAGCTAGAATATACAGTGGCTTAGAGCAATTTTCACTCCAAAGAGCCTGTTTAAGAACGGCAGGGGCAATGTAGGGCCAGACTCATCTTGATAATTCCTTTCTTAGCCGTGTCACTCCAGCTTTAGGACTTATAGGAATTCCTTGCTCTCCTGACATTGCCTTGATTTTTTTTTTCTTTCTGTGGTATTTATCATACGCTTTCACCTTCACTGAAATGGATTTCTACCATAAACTGAGCCTGTTTTCACAAACATTGCTGACTTATTCAAGGTGTAGCTGTTTGGACACTGGGCGGTTATGGTTAGAAGCCAGTTTTGTGTTTAGTGTGTGATTTCTTCTTCTTCTTTTTAGAGTAGTGGTTCTGAGACCTGAGGCTGCAGACCAGTATAATGATGAAAAAACAGAGACAATGTTATACTTTATACAAGTGCTTGGTGCAATGTTTACTTCCTGACAAAGTTCTAACTACAATCTATGAATTTTTAACAAATGTAGGTCACCAGTACTAACCAGTAACCAGAGTTCATCATAACATAGTTCAGGAATATTTTATTTACCAGTAAATCAAAGTAAAATATAACCTTAATGCATTTTTGATTTAATTTTTACATGATCACCCACTTTTTCTCATTCACCCTTCTTTCTCACTGTGTTTTTCTTATGATCAAACTCAGTGTCAAGACTTATGTTCATGTTGAGAGGTTAACAGAAAGTGACAGCTCTTACCTGGGTCAAAACTTTTGTGATTTGTGAACAAACAGGAGAACTAGCAACCATTTCATCTTCTCATATTTATACTCGAAAGGTGTGGAAAAAATATAATGTGAGCAAAATGCAACAATTACTTAAAGGCACTTTGGCTTTTCCTTCCTTCAAGGCTGTCTGAGTTTTACATTTCAAAACTGAAAAATCTCTATAATTCATCATAATGCATTCACATTTAACAACATTATATTGGAAGTAAAGGCATCACCTATAAAAACAAAACAGGTCAGACTGAAAAATTCAGCAGCATTGATGTAAAGTCTACATATCCTTAAGTAAAAGCAAGATTATTATGTTTCTTGTGGACCACTGATTTCATGTCCACTACAATTGTGGAAGACTAACAAGCTGCTTCAGGAAATCTATGTAGAGGAAACTTTACACTATGTGACAAATCTCTGCAGAAAGTAGTCAGCAACTCTAATTCAAAGTCTCGATGATTTCCTTTAAAAGGAGACGGGGCTAACTGGATTCACTGGGTAAAGATTAGACTGTCACTAGTTTGCTTCTCTGGTACTTTAAGAGGCACTTTGCTGTAATCCCATGTATTTTCTACCTTATCTGCCGCATATCATAAAGCTGTCAACTTCCCAGCCAATTCTCATTTATATTAGATGTTATTTGAGAGCTATTGAGTTTGAATTTGTTCTCTGAGCAATGTCACCGGAGGACACCAAATCTTTGTTATGATAATTACAGCTCAGTGAAATTATGTACATGAAACAAATGACTGGGCCAAAGTTTCAGCAAGCAATGCACTTGGGAAAAAGCTGTATTTTCTAGTAAGTAATCTTAGAGGAGTGAATACAGCCTCACAAGAATTCAAATCAAAGCAAATCATTATGACAAAAAATCACTCTGACAAACAATTGATGGGAATTTCTTTTTAGGGAAATCTGTGGACTCCCAGAGAGAGAACGTTTGAGACATAGGCGATGATATCCTTTCACATTATGCTGCTTTTCCACTGCTTTATCCAAACAAACATCTCTCTGCAAATGCGTTTGGTCAAAAGGTAGTTGAAACCTCAGACGGATAAACTGTACTTTGTAGATTTAGCACTAATATTATCCATTTCTCTGCTCAAGGGTAGTACCACTGTGGTGTGTTCAAAGAGGGAAGTGTGGTGACTAATTTCTGCCTTGAATACAGTCCATTTGGCCTCGCTTCCAGCCCAGCTCTGTCCATTACTGCAGCTCTGAGTCACAAACCTCCAGACCTGAGGCTGTCAGCAAGAGTCACCCTGGCAGGGGGGCCTTCAAACACACAGACAAGCTGGCATACATGTACGAACACACATGCAAAAAACACTTTCTGTCTACTTTTCACATCATCACACACATATATACGGTCTGTCTGTCTTTCTTTATTTCTGTCTGTCTGTCTCTCTCTGACACATACACAAGCTTTCTTCCCCAGGAATCCAATCTTTTTATAGAGCGACAGTGTGTTGGCGTGGGCGGCAGTATGGCTGAGCTGTTTCACCCAGCTCAGACTGGATCTCAGATCAATATCCTGTCCCCTGCCGACCAGCTAGTTCAGGCCGGACTGACTGCTTATGAAAACCTGTCCTTGTGGTTTCATTGCTGTCGCCTTTCATTAAAAGAAATTTATAATTTAAGAAAATGTATGTTATGTTGGTGGAGGTATGCATTGCTATGTTACTGTACAAGTGATATTAAATAATTAGAGTGAACACAGTAGTGAGTAAGAAACACCATCCCTCAAATACATTTAAGAGATTAACTTTTTGCAGGTTCTAAGTGATATTCTGACCAGAGAAACATTCACCAATATAAATAAAGTCAAGGTAGAGCTTAAAATGAATGTAATAATGGGACCTTGCTTTAGTTGAGGGAAATTATTTATATTTGTTTTGATTTGCTCTAATTAGCAATTCAGCTACAATGAAACAGTTGCAGAAAAAATTGAGGTACTGTGGGGAAGAAAAAGATCTATCTATCTATCTATCTATCTATCTATCTATCTATCTATCTATCTATCTATCTATCTATCTATCT
>JAPQRP010000019.1:45390741-45403363 GCA_037367295.1 Apogon hyalosoma
TCTATCTATCTATCTATCTATCTATCTATCTATCTATCTATCTATCTATCTATCTATCTATCTATCTATCTATATATTTATGATCATGCTCATTTTAACAAATGAGCATGATCATAAATTTAATCTCTTCATGAGAGATTTGAAATAAAAATATTAAAATACATATGAAAAGCACTTTCTAGCTTAAATAATGATAATTTAAAAAAAATCTTATAATCAATAGTAATAACTGATAATGCACATAGAATTATCTACAGATAAGGAAGAATTGATTTTATTTTTATTTATAAATGAAAGGAAAAAGCAATGTGGACAAACATAAGATTTCTAATTAATCCCATACACTTTTGTTCATCTCTTTAAAGAATGTCTTCTTTTGATTGTATTTTATTCTTTGCTCTATCACTTATGCTAATTTTTCATTCAAGGAAATTGTGTATAGTGGCACAGACTGCATTACCATCTAATGCTCTGCAAATAAATATTATCACTACACAAATAATTTCCAATATTTGTCTCCAAGTTGTAATTGAAAGTAAACACAGAACATGTAGCCCTCTGGAGTCAGTATTAAGGCTAACTGCAGAGTTAGCATGACATACAGAGCCACGATAGGTCAATTCTAAAACCACAAGCTCTTTGGTTGGGTAGATTGGGCAGCTAAGCTGAGCTGAGCTACTGTGATCTTTAAGACCAGTCAGACCCTTTCACAACCTTGTCAGCCCCTGACAGTCCTTCACGATCAAGGTGACTTATGGAGGAGCGTCTGGCGCTATAACATTGCGGTCAGGATCTCATTCCTTGACAGATTACAGTGTTGGACAAGCTGCCACTCGCAGCAGTGTGGCTGTGATGGCTCTGATAATTGAAGTGCTCAAAGGTGGATGGGTTGGACAGATGAAGCCCAGCCAGTCAATGGATCAATAGTGTAATCGTGAGCTCCAGGTGCTGGAACTAAATGGGCCAGGTGGACTGGGCCTGAACCTGAGCAAACTTAAAAAGGTCACATGGCCTTTTTCTGCTCACATTCAGTCCTTTTGTTTTAAATCTTGTTGTTTGCTACTAAGAATTGTCAGTATGAAAGTAAAAAGAGCTGTGCCATGAATGCTATCATGCCTGCCTCAGGCAACATACTGCATATGATGTATTTGGATTCTGTTATTATTGTTTTATCTCCCCTGATATAACCATCTATTTGCCTATCTTCCTCCTGGCAAACAGACAAAAAGCCTGCTCGACGTTCATTGTGTGGCAGCAAACAGCTTTCATAATCGTCACTTGTGCTCCTCAAGTCAATAGCTATGACTTTATCAGCGGGAAAACACACAGAAGGCTTGTTCATGGACTTAATTGAACAGGAATAGCTGAGCCCTGGCGTCATGCAAGCTAAGTCATTTTCATGTCGCTCAAATGTCACTAGGCGATGGGGTGTCAGGTCAGTCCGGCTACCCATCAAGCTTCCCTGTGACAAATGCCTAAACCTAGCATTAAAAATAGGCCATAGATTGGGGGGAAAAAAAGATAATAATAATAATCAGAATGACTATATTCACCTACAATAAAAGTTTCCTCTTTATTTTTTTCTTGATGGAACAAACAAAGCACACTGTACAGGGCCGTATACATCAGTCAGTGTTGTAGGGGCACAGCATCATTTTTACATTCACTGCAAAATGATAGCACAGGACAAACAACACATTTTACAATATGAATATCATTTTACAAACATGTCATTCAATCAGAAGGTGCATTCAGGCAGCGCGGCATACAGAGAAAGATGAGAAATAGCAGATGTGTGGTTTGCCAAATGGAGGAGTGCATATGAAGAGCAGCCACAAGGATATGAAGGTGAGGGATCGAGGGACGGAGAAAGGCCTGTGGAAGAGGGCAATGATTATTTCTAATTTGTGGGGGTCTCATGAGTATGAAAGGCTCAGTTACCAGTAAGAGGTGGACCTAACCAACTAACCATAACCCACCACCCTCAACTTTATCATAATTTACATTTACATACAGCACACATGAGCCTGAATCATAGTGAAGTATGCAATGGTGTATATGAGAGAATATCCAGATCTTTAGATGTTATTGATATGGATGGAAGAGGAATGGATAGCAATTAACTTTATATATTTTCCTGGTGATCTTGACCACGATGACTTATTAGAATTAGCTTACATTGTACTGTCCCTTACATGGAAAGAAACTTGCAATAAGAATATAATAGCAAGGATTAGAAGGACACTGCCAAGGCCATAGGATGACAATGTAAATATATAGACCAGACTATCAAATGAAATAAGGAAGCAGAGGAAGACAGTACTGACAGGCTTAGATGAAGATAAATGCCAGATGCTGGAGGCCAACATCATGTTCAGGGGCTACAAAAAGAAGCCTCAATTGTACATAGACATGAGCAAGAAGAAGACAGTAAAAGAAGAGTGCAATAGTGGGGTAAGATGGTAAGAAACAGTACCCACAGATTATAATGAACAATATAAGTTAAAGACAGAGAGGAAATCCAGGGAGGGGTAAAAAGTTAAAGTAGAAACAGGAAAGTAGTGAGAAAGAGAAATAGCCAATTAGCAGGAAGCCAGCAGGTGTGCTTTCTCTCTGGAGCCCCCCTTCCCTTACCCCCCATCCTTGGTATGGGGTAGAGGGGTGGACTAATGCTGTGCGGGCCTTAAAGAGCTGGAAGTTGCTATAGCAACCGCCTGGCACGCTCTGTCTCCAGGGAAACGGAAATGTCACCGCTTAAGAGGTCTCACAGAAAGCAAGTGAGGAAGAGAGAGGCAGAGAGAAAGGCAGCAAAAAGATACAGGTAAGTGTGAGGAAACGCAGAGACGGCAGGATCGATGCATTACTCCTTATCTTTGTAGCGAGGCTGTCACATTATCTATGGAGTTTCTGTATAATCAAATTAATCATCTGGCATTGCCCTCCAATACTCCTGCTCACTTTTTAACTTAGTTTACGGGCTGAACAGATGACAGGGTAGACACTGGGTAATTTAGAGACGGCCCCTTGGTAAGAAACTCAAGGCGCTGGCATTTGAGCACAATATACTCCATTGTCAGGCCTTTGAGAGCTAATCAACCTTCATTTATTTAATCAAATATTTACTGTCATAAGCAGCCTAGCAGCCTGAGGGTGTGGTGGGAAAGCTAAAGTATGCATTGGCAGCGTGTGGCGACGGTGAATGTGACCGGTGTTTGCTGCTGAGCTATGGGCTGACCCTCCAAATCACACATTAGCCAGGGCCGACTAGCTGAAAGCCCATTAACCTGAATGGCCGCTGATTGCTCCACTATTAACACAGTCTGACTCCTCTCCTCCAGGGCTGTACCCACTTACACAGGTGCTTCAGCACCCCTCAAGGTCTTGGCTTAATCAGGGTAAACAAATGTTGTTTCTTTGTCATGGCAGCGCCACTTTGTTTGATGCATGCCACATATTATTGGAACTCCCACTTTTCTCCCTAAATCTTTTTTTATTATTTACTAATTGTGCCCATCTGGCGTAATTGACCTTTTGTTTGTAGCCTGTTGTGACTCAAAAAGGTTGTTTCAGTTGTATTAGAAAGTAGCAAAAGTAATGAAAGGTGTGTGCATACATATGCAGCATGTGTGTGGGTTCATGTTAGTGTGAGGACAGTGGGTTCCTGTGGAAGCGAGATGGCCAGCTAAATGGAGCATTTCTCCAGCATGCTGCTGCATGCCTGAGAGTGTGGCCTGGCCATGCCTAATTTATTTCCTCTTTTGTCGTTGTTGTCTCCATTCCTCGGTTGATTAAACCAACCTCATGCAGCTATGCTCAACAAATAGCCTAATTGAGTACGACCTTGGCAAATGATATATCAGCCCTATCCTCCAAAAACACCACCTGCACCAGACGCCCATCTCCCCATCCCATCGCTCTGCGGGCCGCCGCACCAAGCACAACAAACATAAACAGGGGATTCGCCTCCTCAGCCAAAGTCATTTCTTGCACGACCTTTCCCACAAATCACAGTGATGACACAGGGCTGGATGGATCACTGAAATGGGACACATTTGTATCACTTAGACCTTTCATCAGATGCAAGCAGATACTCATCTATTATTCCCCCTTCCATTTGCAACTTTCACCCCACAGCCGGCACACAGAGGGCAAAATAAGTGAACAAAACATTCCTATCTCTGCTCCATGCAGCAGCTGCAGCAGGCTTAAGCAGCACAGAATTCTCATTAAATTTCCATCCCGTCTCTGTGTTTAGATGGGAGCTGGAATGAGGGAAGGAAGGGGGGCTAGTAGTTTGTGTTCAAAGGGGCCTGCTGTAGAAGATCTGATGGCTCTCTCAGTGCAGTCTCTGGTGGGATCTCTCACAGGATACAGATGCCTGCTCTGAGATGGCTTCATACCTAATGAGTCTGAGCTCCAGCAGGGCTGCACACAAAGCAGCGCTGCCCTCGATTCTCTGTTTGTTTGCCACCGCCAGCCCCACCCTCACTGTCTTGCTCTCTCGCTCACTCAGCACTGAGCGATGTGCCTGCCCACAGCTAGTGTGTGACACTGATGTGTTTCTCCGGAGGGATGCGTATCCTGCAGGTAAACACCTGGAGGCTGAAAAATCACCCTCAAAAAGCAGGCGACAGGGCTGTGTTGTAGCCAGGGACTGTTAACAAAGTGAGACTCATCTCTCTGCCCGTCTCTGCGCTTCGGTCTCGGTACTGAGGCAATGGACCACAGACTCACATGTGACAGAAGACACTTAGACACAAAATGCCTGAGAAGCTCAGTTCTGAATATTCTTCTTCAAGATGAATTTCTACTTCATTGAACAGTTTACAGTTTTTTTGACAAAAAACATGTAAAAATCATATAAATTAAACAAGAGCAAGTTTGAGCAACTCTTATAACATTTATATTTCTATTAGGGCTTCAAATCAAATAAAATTAATAGCATTTTTATAATTAATTAATCCAGATTAATTGCATAATCAACATTTGTAGCATTAGCGTATTTTCAAAGAATCGATAAATACATAAGCATTGTAAATTTTTTAATTTTGTCTGTACATACAATCTGCCAAGACTTCAGTAACCCTCAGTTCTCTACCACAGACACTGGCCAGAAGTCCATTGCAATCTATTTAGCAACTAAATTGGATAATCCATCACATGAAGACTCAGTTTTCCTCTGAATGCTTGTTTGAGTGTGGTTTGATGATGTTGGTTTCTGTTTTTAAGTTTAGCACCAAGGGCTGTGTTATGTCTCGCCTATGATCTCACTGCTAAGTGCTCTGCGTTGAGGTGATACTTCAGGCTTGAAATACTCCAATGGTATGAAAATTCATTACTGCAGAAGTTACACAGAAGGCTGCTTCTATCAACTGTCCTATCTGGGTTTTTTATGTAAAATATCAATTCACAGGGCCAAACAGTATTTTGTCACCTTCTTCCATCATTTTTTCATGATGCTGACTTAACTTTTTGAAATATAAGGTCAAGGAGTACCATATAAATTTAGACTGAAAATTGTGGTCAAACAGGTTGAATATTATACACAGTTACCCATGAAATTGGAATAATTTTGTTTTCGGACAGATTCCTCTTCTTATTCCTAGCTATACACATCAGTAATCACCTTTTACCAGGTTCAATGATTACATACTGAGACCCAGTTACACTTTATCTATCAAGAGTAAATCACATTGTCACAATCATTTTATGAGAGGAAGTAAAAATATTTTATTCCAGCTTCATGGGCAACAGTATACTTTAGGAGGAAGTTTATTAAAGAAAGTGAAATGGAATGCAGCAAAAATACAACCTGCATCATCTAGATGGTTGGTGACCTTTACTGAGGACATGAAAGGAGAGTGAGCTTGGTTAAGAGAAGCTTTTCCTTCCACGTACCTCAGAGCTATATCACAGCTGGCCTGGAGGCGGGATAGGGATGTGATGATAAAAAATGGGTCACACTTCCAATATACAGCCTAAGAGAATGGCAGAGGTTACACCAACATGGAGGGGAGTGGATGGTTGTGTCTGTTTGTCCATCCTGGGCATAATGAGAAAAACCGGTGGAGAGTTATTCGAGAAATGGAAGAAACACAAGAATTCTGACTCATTTCTGTTATTGAGCAGAGGTTAGACTTTTGAACACGCAAACTCTCCACATGGCTGATAATTTCAATGACAGCACTCACAGGCATCCACTTTTAAAGTCGAATGTATAAAAATCACACTAGGGGGTAATGCATACTGTAGCTCATTAAAATTTCACTTTAGAGTTCTTTGACGAGCTTTAAGCTCCAAGGCAGCTTGCCATTGAGGGCGTGTTAGAGTAGTCCCTCAAGGCCTATCACGTAAGACAAACTGCAGGGGGTGTCTACGTTCACTGCTATTCAGCCGATTAATGCATATTGCACCAAGGACCCCATACAGTCCACAGACCTTATGCCATTATAAGACTGTCTTGAATGAGCTACCATTATATAGATGTTGGCTGTCCCAAGGCAGAATGGCTTTAATCAAAGCCAGTGAGGAGCCTACAGTCACTGGGGACAAGTTTCATCAGGAGTTAAGTTATAAGAATGAAGAAGCCATGCAATCTCAACTCCTCCTAGATAGGAGAGAAGGACTGAATAGTGAAACAGTGGCAAAGATGGATGGGCAGAAAAGGACGTTTCCACATTTCCACATGCCTTTCTCCATTGTTACCTCAGAGAGCTGTCAGGAGATCTAGCCAGGGCTGTTTATTGAGAGCTTCCATTCATGGGCTCAGTGCCTTGGAGCATTTAAACAGACCTGGGTTTCTGCCTCTTGGCATGCCTGGGCTCCGTTTTTGAGTAGGGCTTCCTTCATAACTATCAATTAGCTGGTAATTTTATCAAGCACCCCACATCACTGACAGTCCACAGGAGGAGGGCTGCACCGTCTCAAGACCCAAATAAAGTATTCGTTTCACCACTTCCCTGCAAATGTGCCAGGGGATTTATTAAAACATTTCCCATGGTTAACAATTTAAATATGACCAATATCACAAGACTTCATTAAACAAATAATCTGGGATCACATCTCTCCTCAGATGTTTGTAAATCCAATTATTGCTTTATCAAATTGGATTTCGCTGTTATTATTTTTATTTTTTCAGGGTGTGGTGCCTGGCAGTAGGATGATGAAATTGGTGCAGTTTAATATCAGCGCTGCTGATAAATGTGTTTGGTTTCATCACCGCAGCTGTAGACAGTCCAAAGGGCAGGCACGGTGCTCCAGAGCATGGGCCACTGCTGGGACGACTTCTACGTTAATCATATTACAGCGGAGCTCCAAGGTGTGCAGAGGACATTTGCACACAAGGAAATGTGTGGAGGACAAAACTGATAGGCAGACAGCACCCAAAGCCACTGCAGGGAGGCTATCTTCCAGTACAGCACAGACAGGATGGTTGTATTTACTGTTTAAAGACACAGAGAGGCTATAACTTTCTATGGGGAGTGTAATTAGCTGTGAAGCGTAAAATAGACAACAAAGAGCACAACATGAAGCTATCTCTGATGCATATCCTTGAACTCTATGCGACGAGATGGCATCTTTACAGAACAAAAAGATCCCACATCTTTCATGTGCTCTGTTCTCTTTTTCTACACTACCATCTACATGTTTTCAAAATAAAAACAAAGGAAATAGAAAAGCAGGGATCCTCCATGGGGATAGTTTGATAAAACAGTTCTTCACAAGTTTTCCCTGGAAGTAGTGAGGGAGCATCATTCCCTAGAGTTCCTGTGTCCACTCTGAATGACACTCCAGCAGTCATGCTCTCTGGGGAGGCACTTTTCACAAGGCATCTCGCGCACACACAAACCCACACAAAGAAAGTATAAGGAAGGAAAAAAAGGAAAAATACTCTTGGTTTCTTCTCTTTTTCTCTTCTCTTATCTTTGATGCTGCACTAGTACAAACCTGGCTTTTTCCTTCTCTTTGTAGCACAACGCAAATGAAAACATGTGAGAAGAAGCAGAGAAAAATGATGCACCCTAAGGTGGAAAGAGAAGGTAGACAGAGAACGAAGGCACACAGGAGCTGTTTTCATACAAACAGCTAAGCCAGAGAGAGGGAAGTGGAACATCTTGTTAATGTGCTGCCTACAGTACAACCTTGCCCTTATACCTAGTATTCCCTAAAGTCTGAGTGTAAGTGTTTTGTTTGTGCATGCACAGGAACAAATCTTACATATATATGAGTCCATGAGAGGGTCCTATGTGTTGACCCTGGTTGAACTACAAATGAAAAAGCTTTCATTCAAATGGACATTTGTGGTAGCAAGACCTTAGAGTGATGCAGTGGGCAACAGGATGCACACTATATAAACAACACAGAGTATGGTGGTTACTTGCAGGCTAATTGGCTAGTAAAGCTTTCAAGTCTTCATTTTTAATACATTGTGTTTGGTCTCCTGACTGCAGAGAATGTCGAGTCAATGAAACATCATCATTATCAAAAGACACGATTTATCTCTGTTCCTCTGTTTATCTACACCCTGTCTCTTTGTATGTATCTCTTGTTGATTATTGTTCTCTTTACTCACCTGAACACCAAAAAACAAGACCCTGCTAATTCAGATAGCAGCTTAACGACTCTAAATCAAGGGAGATGCAGTGCATTGGCCCAGGAGGTCGATAGACTAGTCAGACCAAGCCATAGCAGCATCAACATCAATTCGATAGGCCACTAAAATAGAGCCATAAAGGATCCGGCGTGGGAATTAAATGGGGACAACAATGCAATGGACATGACAGTGAATAGAAAACTAAGCTAAGACTCACTGATCAGACACTCTGACTCTTACTGTACAGACTGAGCAGCACAGGTCTGAGAAAACAATGACATATAAAAGTAACTCACTCCCTGCTCTCTTAAAATGAAAGATTTAAATTGTTGACAGATGAGACTATGTATTGGAAAATTTAATGGAACACAGACAACGACGGGAGCTGATTATGCATTAAAGCCGACAAACATGAAAAGTCTTGTCAAATTCCTTGCACCGAGCCAAAATCAGAACAGGCAGAATAGTATTTATCCATCAGCAGGTCCACCTCCTGAGACCTGAGGGTGTTTATGATATGGAAACTCCATCCTATATGCGTCCTCTGTTGCCTTGGGGAAGGAGATTTCAAAAAGGAGGTTAGGGGGGCATTGCTAGTGTTGGCAAACAGCAGAAAAACAAGCCAGCAGTCTACACCGTATGACCCACAGATGCCTCTGACTGCCACGTTCATACAGCTCAGGGGCCTTATACAAAGAGATGCTCACTATGTTATCGGTATCCACTGCTTTTCCTGTGCCCAGTTCACCATCGTCTATTTATTTATCCTGATCCCGAAAATAAAGAGGGAAATGAAAACACACCTTTTTCATTATTTTTTTCTTCATTCAATGCTTTCCAGCTGACTAAAATTCATATTTATGCTAATATGCAGCACCTCTTTCCGCCTCTGCCTCGCATGGGAGATGGGAGCCAGGCTTGAATTAATGACATTGCATCGGCGGTAATGTTTGCCGCGTTTCATTAGCTGGTATATCTTTAATTTCCAATAAACACAGTAATTAGGCGAGGTATCCGCGGAGACAGGCCCTGGCAGGCTGCTGCCGTGGTAACAGCTGTAACCGAATCTGCACAGAGGTAACAGCAGTCAAGGAAGACTTTCAGCTTAACCAAATCCTGCCTCGCAGTGGGAAGGGCCTCGATTCAATTATATGAAAATGAAGCCCACCACAGATATCAGCCGAGCCATTCGATGAAAAGTGAGAGGAGGGAAGAAAACATACACTATACAAGAGCATCTGCAGGAGAAATAAAAACTAGCCCAATGTGCATCTATGGATATGGATACACACAACTGGTAAAAATCAAACACCAACATGAATGTAGACTCACTCTCAGTTCACTTTTTTCCCCCTTTAAAACCTGTTTCAAAACATATCTCCTTTTGCCTCAACTTTCAAAAGCTCACTTTTTCAAAGAGCACTTTAGAGGAAAGGGAAAACATTCACACAATGTTCCAAAAATCATCCCCACACATATTACACAGTCTCTTGCTCACTGTGAGTACAAAGGGCAGGAGAATGGATTAATCCTACACATTATCGTCAAAGGACTAGTCAGACTCATGTACAGAGAGGAAATTTACCATCCTGACCTTTCAATCTTTAAAATGTTCACATACACCCCCCTCCCCCCCACTCACATACTTTTGAATACTCTCCTCCAACGCAAGCGCTGTAATCATCTGAGGATTTTTTTCATCTCAACAGGACTTGATGAACAGAGTAGGATGAAAATGAAGGATGAAAGAACAGCAGGGAGAGTAAAGGGTGCGACTAGATGGCAGAGAGATATAATAATGAGACAAAGAAGTGAGAATTTCTCCCTGCCACTGATGCAGGCCAAGTAGCCAAGTGGCTGTGCAAAAGGAAGGAAACGCTATAATGGAAGTTGACACTGGCTGCATTTCTAGTTCTGACCTCCGAGTCACAGTATCCTGTATATTGAGAGACCAACAAATAGTGAACCACAAAAAAGCTAATAGGTTGTGCTAGGTACTCAAACTCAGTCTACCTAGTGTGGCAAGGGTGCTGAGCACAACCTGAATGGCACTGTCTCACAAGCCTTAGCATTGTGGGTCATAGTTTTTCTATCTAATGATCGTGAAAAAAAGTGATAACATGAGAGTTTTATTTTATATCACCTGAAAGAGGCAATGCAGCTTGTTGGGTCTTTTGTTTTATACTTTTAACTAGGTATGTATTTTATTGTAAATTGTCAAATCCTTTCTTGCTTTTTTTTTTTTTTACATTGTTGTTGATTCTAGCCCTTGCCTGTTCTGTTCCACCCCCAAGGGCTTTACTCCCCCCTGGTATATAAGATCAGACAGAGGCTATGGAAAGGTCAGGGCTCACTGGTAGGTCCCTGGCAGCCAGCCTCCCCTGCTGATCTCCATACGACCAGACTCCGCATCTAGGTTATGGGGGGCCCCAGAGCAGCCTTGCTTCCCAGTGGGTACCCTGAAGCCCCAAGCCCAGTCTGGTCTCTCAGCATGTGAGATCTATAATGTCAGACATCTCTGCATCCCCAGTAATCACCAGATCAAGTGAGACCCTGTGCCGGGTTGTGATTAGCAACAGTGGCTTACCAGTCCTGTTCAGACTTCGCACTGGAGAACAATAAGAGTTGACGTCTCCATCTGCTGCCATGAATTACTACCTTCCTTCAGTCCCCACATTGAGAGGCAGCTGCAAGGAAGTGACGAAGAGCTCATTCGTTTTGGAAAAAGGAGCTCACCCTTATGTCAGAAAGCAGGGGGCTCGTGCTGGGCGTCTTCACCTTCCCTTCTCGGTTGATCTTTGGGTGAGCATATGGCCTGAGAGTCGAGAAAGTGCAGTGTCTCGGCAGGCTGGATTAGGGATGGAGTAACAGGCTGTGAGGGAGCAGTGATGGGCACTTTTGCTGGAGCTCGCCGTAATCTACCCAGCAAGGCGAGCACAGATGCTGGGCTAGGCGGGGAGGCTCACTCCTCGTTAAGGGTCCATTACAGAAAAGTCCTCGTTAAAGAAACACCACTGTGAGGAGAGACTGTCCGATAGATGAGCGGCAACGTAGAGGGAAGGATTTAATTAAATAATTAATTAACAGCCCCACCATTTTCACTGTGATCTGGTCTCCATTTTGCTCATTAAAGATACAACAACCTGTGGGCGCCAACTGAAGTCAAGCTCATAACTGTCTCTGGGCTAAAACCTTGTTGATTTTTGCAGTGTTTGCTGAAACTGAACAGGGTATTGTTTTCATCCTTGTCCGTCTACGTGCATCTTCAACTCACCAATGAACATTTCAAACTTGAAAGTGTGTACACGGAATGAATTGGTAACTGGATCTATCTTCCTCAATATAGCTTAAACATTAATGAGATTGGATCAGAAAATCTGATATTTGGTAATACTGTTGATACAAACAACATTTCCTGTAGTCCTTTCAAATCAAAAGTCATCTAGTCTTTCAGCTGACTTCAGTTACTCATAAGGGTTTTAATATTGACTTCATTTCATTGAGTGCTTTTAAATCCAAATAGGGGCTACTGGAGGCCAACTCCACAGCATGCACTTTTTTTTTTATCTTCCTCAAAATGTTGTCTTTTTCTGTTATTTGTCTTATGCTTGTGTTTTAACTGTGTAATTTTGTAGCTTTGTTTTATATTTGCTGCTGCCTATTTTGGCCAGGACCCCCTTGAAAAAGAGGCTCCTAATCTTATTTGTAGTTTAAAAATTATTACATGATGTTGTAAGTTTCTTTAAATATCTAGTGGACTTTAAAGCTGCGTATGATGTTTGTCACCAATTTTTCATCAAATCTGTAGCCTAAGTATCACAAATTCATTAGTCCTTTCATGATTACGCACCTGAATCACTCCCCTCATGGTGAACAACTTCGAAGAGTACTCCACCACAAACAGTCTATTTGTTTACATACCAAACCGAAACCTAAACCAAACCGTTACTCGTTTTTTTTTTTTTTTTTTTTTTTCAGAATTCCACGCAACCGCAGCAGCAACAAACATGGAAACGGCTTCATTGCTTC
>JAPQRP010000019.1:45404406-45416887 GCA_037367295.1 Apogon hyalosoma
CGGCTTCATTGCTTCTTGCTGCTGCGGTTGCGTGGAATTCCGGAAAAAAAAAAAAAAAAAACCCAAGTGATGGTTTGGTTTAGGCTTCGGTTTGGTATGTAAACAAATAGACTGTTTGTGGTAGTGTACTCTTGGAAGTTATTCACCGTGAGAGGGGTGATTCAGGTGCGTAATCATGGAACGACTAATTGATTTGTGATACTTAGGCTATCACTCAGGTTTTACAGATGAAACACTGGTGATGAACATCATACGCAGCTTTAATGACATAATCAAATTTCTGTGAAGTGCTGGTATGTCTCTACATCTCTTACTGATCTTCAGCGAAGTCTGTTAAAACAACAGAGGACTTGAAGGTTTGCGTTTATGTGTCCTTGTGACTGAGGGTTTGCATCTCTTCTCAGATGTACACTCTCTTTTCGCACACTCCACCTCATCCTGAATTTCTTCCTGCTATTTTTTGATTGAATTCTTTGTTTTTTTCCATTCATGCCTTTGGACAGGCTTATTTGCAACAATGTTTTTGGTTTGCAAAGCTAGGAAATGTAATGAAATGAGGTAAAGAGAGAGGCCCAAGGAATTCTCCTCAATTGAGCACTGGGGATGATGATAACATGGAGCCCTGCCACCTCTGCCAAAATGAGTTAGTCTTACTTGATGCTTCAGCGTTGATTAAGAGACAGGGATGGGAATAGGTTTCAGCTCTGTTTAGTAAGAGAGCAGCAAGGTTGGGACACACCAAAGTGATGACGATGTTGACTAGTACCAGTTTGTACACTGAAAAAACACCTTCCCTAATAAGGCCTTCATCACTTAGGTATTGAAAACAAAGTTAAGTTCTTCAACCTGTCATAAATATCAAACATTTACATACAAATCAAGCTTACTCACCAATCAGTATGAAATAAAAGTGTAAACGCTGTAAAAATGCACTTGCACTTGACTATGTCTTGTTTTACTTACAAACACAAATACATTATGTAAATACGTTTTGATGGCTTTTATGTCTGGTGAACAAGCACCCATATGGAATGTTGTATAAAGAAACATAGTGATATATTTTTTATATTTAAATCATATCTGACAGAAGGTTTAGACATCAATACAAATAGTTTTGGAAACAAAGGAATGCACACATGTACATATATTATTATTCTGTGCTAGCAACAACAAACAATTTTTCTCTGCCTTGCTGCTTATAAAAGAGATGGATGTAGTAGCTGCAAGAAAACATCGTGCCACCAAACAAATTTATATTTATTTATTTTTAATGATAGGATGATGTGACTCACAGTACCTTGTTTTGAACTTTTTTTTTTTTCCCTAAAAGAGATATAAAATTGTCACTGTGGAAATGGAATTACTGCATAATTTACATTTTTTTTCTACAAATATAATAATCATTCTAATCATAATGATCTAATTGAAGGTATTGCACTTGAGGTTTGGGATAATCCTGCTATCCAGTGTGTTCCTTTGTTTTAACAACAATAATGCATTATAATCAAATGTTATTCAGTACAATTTCATGTAGACATTTTATGCAGTGTGGAAGCTGGAGGAGAATCTCTAGAGAAGCATGTAGGCCGAACTGATGTAAGGAAGATTTTTCCTCTCCCTCTTTTTCACTGTAACAACCTCCCTGAGCATTTCATAGCTGCATATGCTGCTGCTTAAAGCACCGCTGAGATTTATGCCGTTGTCAGCTCACAAGGGTGCAATCAGGAATAAAGATCCCATAAACCCCTCTGATGTGTCCACAGGTACAGCAGGACTAGGTTATTGCTGATGGCGTATAAAAACCACGTAACAGTAGGTTTGGTGCTTTTTCTTTTGCTTATGTGAAGTGATAGCTTACAGAGTTCTGTTTTAAGTGAGTTTCCTGATTGAATCCCACAGCAAAATGCTGCATTTTCTCATAGCCAAATGCATTTTTTTTGTTATGAGACTGCCACAGGATGTTATGTTAATATACTGACATTAGCAAGAAAACAAGTTAAGCATGTCCCAAATTCATCCAAAAACAGTGCTATGCTAGGTGAGAAAGTGGAACTGACAGACAAGAGAGAACTATAAAGACTGCAGACAGAGAAAGAGAAAAGAGATTAGGATGGATGAGAAAGCATGCACATCACGTCAAAGCTTTAGGCCCCTTTGTTTTAATCCTAAGTAATGCTGATTTCCTCTGGGTTGCTGAGGTTGCCAAGAGTGCTTGTGTGTATGTGTCAGTGTACGTATGAGCGTATGTGTGTGCTTAGATTGTTTGTCCACTCATGAAGTCACGCCAGGTTGGCATCTGCTACGTTGTGTGTGCTACTAGTGTAGGTATGAACAAATATGTGTGCGAGTAATGCTTGATTTGGACCCCATAGATTATCCGCTATGTGCATGTGTGCATGTGTGCCCACCTGGCTATCTCTCAATGGGTTACATAAGTATGTGTGAGCCCTTCAGGGGACTTCCTAGTTCTAGGTCCAGCTGGCACACACTTCCTTCTTCCAGCTTTGCCTTTCAACTCCATCAAACAACTAACTTTATTTATCGCTTCCTTCACCTGCACAAAAGTGTGTTTTGTTTCCTTGATTTTAATTGATTTATTTGTTCTACTGATGTGCAGTCTTAACTGGGGTGACTAACAGGGCTTAGCTGATACAAGCCCACATTGCTGCAGAGACAATTTACTTTTTCCTTCTGTATTTTCATGGTGAGGTTGTCTGTTGTTACGGATAGCGAGATAGTATCTACTCAATCCATCATGGCTCAAATATGTGGTCAAACTGCAGTGTTAAAAAGAAAGTGTCCAACTCTCTACATGCCTGTGCAGTGTGATGACTGATGGGAAAAGTATTCGCGTGAAGGCTAGGGTATGAAAGGTGTCTCACTCCTGTCTGTGTGAGATTGCTCAATGGTAATCAAAGAGGTGGCACAGTGTCATAGACATCCTCAGGGTGTTTTTGCCTCCCAGGGACAGACAAGACCAATTGGGCAATGTTTGGACATCTTGGGCTGAGCTGAGACTGCAATGCAACCCTCGTTCCCACCCCCGCCCCCTCTGGGCATCTCAGGGGCTGCGTCTATCCCGCTCCATCGCATCATGGTTGCGACAGCTCTCCCTTGCCTTCCCATCAATCCCCTGGACGGTCATAGCTTCCCGATCTCACTCCCTGCTCTTCAGCCAGTCAGCAGCTGCCCAACAGCCCCGGTCCTGACAATCGCTTATCCTGCCGCCTTCAAGTCTGTCAACCCCAGGCCTGTCAAATTACTGTCAGCGTAAACAGTGAGGGAGAGAGGGAAGCCAAAGGGAGAAAGAAAAGAGGAGGTAAAAGTGGTTAGGAATGGAGTGGAGAGAGCAGGGTGGGGCATGTTGGATGGGAGGAAAAGGAGAGCGACTCAGACTCAAACTCACATACACACACTTGTGACATATATATCACTCTGACCCTATCTTCTTTTGATGCTGGCACCGCTCACTCCCATCAGTGTCCCCCTCCCCTGTCTTTTCCACATCTTTCTCAGGTAATTCCCTCGGTCACATCAGTCCTACTCATCTCTCCGTTCTTTTCCTCCCCTCCATTCCTCCCTCTTCCCCTCCGCCACATGTGTTCCATCTCTATCCCCGAGTCTCAAAGCACCAGCTCAACACCACTTTGATTCAAAAAAAGAAGAAAAAGAAGAAGGAAAAGTAATGGGCAGAAAAATGAAATGACTTTCTGGGCCCTCATGTAAAAGCATGGCTCGCTCTTCGAGACAGGCAATATTCTCTCAATTATTGCCACTCACAGAACCCTCTTTGCCAGTGGATGAAGTTTTAATTCCAGGCCTCCCATAAAATGGATGCTCAAGATGTAATGTGGAAATAACTCCTCAGTGTTTTAGGATTTGCGTGACTGTGCATTGTACATGTGTGAGTGTGTACACACGCATGCATGTATGCATGTATGAGTGGGTGTGTAGCAATGTGCTTTAATTCCTATGGAAGCTCTGTATTGATCTAATCCTTGCTCTGGAATCTAAGAACCATAACTGTAGTGTGTCAGTTCTCACTGATATTATACATATTCAACAGCAACTTTCTGGACGTCTGGGGTATGCATTTGTTAAAACATCGATAGATATATTACTGTTAATCCTGTTGCCCTATATTAGATTACATCACAGTAAATCCATAACATGAGTGCATTTAACCCATAAAGACCCAAACACCCACTTGCAACCAAAACCATCTACTGATATAAAATGTTTAATTCCTGTTGTTCCATTAACCCTATCAATACATTTAAATAATTGATGTAAAATCCAGTTTGTCATCTTTTCATGGTCATCAGATATGAGCCATTTGGACGTTCAGAGGCTCCGTAGTTACCATGGAAACACCATCATCTTCTACAACATTGAAACCCATAGAGTTGGATCAATGACAGTGGATGGACACACTGGGTTTATGTTCAGTTAATGATATATTTTACAGAAAAAGTCACTTTTTCTGCAGTTTTCTCTGTTTTTTTTAATATATAATAACCCTCAACTTAAATCTGAACTTTTATGAACATTTTCATGAGCAGTGAATTAAAGGAAAATACCCGATTCATACTGATAAAATGCAAAATACAGAGGGTAATATTATAATAAATATAGACAAATCACTTAGGAAAGGTTAAGTATAGAGAAAATTTAATTTGGGAAGTGACGCAAAAGTAGCACTGGGTCTTTATGGGTTAACCTCCCATTTTATAAAAGCAGACAGTTTGCCCGTTATGTGTTCCTTGTGCAAGATTGTGGATGTAATAGTAAATACATAAAATATATTTACAGTTATTTCAAGTTATTTCAAATGGTGGCACTGAAAAGAGACAACAAGGCTGCTCTGTAAACGTGGTTCCATTAAATATAATCTGACCTTTTGCTCAGTTTATGGTTGTAGTTTATTTCCTTATTCATGATGATGTTTTCACCTAAATTAATTTGCAATTTTACCACCTGTGCATACTGTTTAAAATCGTATAGGTTTAGTTTGTAGTTTTAAGATTAAATCTAATTATATTTCAGTTCAAAACCCCATAATTTACACATTCATTTTATAACACCCTGTTAAACCTTGCATATTAGATTATTATAATCATCATTTTTGCATCATGAATACGTACAGTATTGTGTAGCTGCTTGTGTTTTTAGCAATAAAATGTTACTTGTTGCTTTGCTGGGTTGTTAGTAGAAAACAGGGTTGGAGCTAATTTCTTGCCATGATTAGTTCTATGTCTAATGTAATTCTTAAAAACCTTTACACAACAGGAATATGATGAGTAAATGACATATAAAATGTAAATATTACACATCGGTTGTTGTCTTGGTGTTTGGAGATTAATTAATTGCTGGTAAAAAAACAAACAAAAAAAATCTTTTGTGAGTAAAATCCTTCACATAAGCAAAACTCACCTATCGAACAACCTTTGACTTTGTATTGAGAAACTGGACTAATTTGCCACCGTGACTAACCTCAGGCACTCAGGTTTCTGATTGGTCAAGGGAGGGGAGTGGCCCCGCTGTGCATAGATGAGTGCTCAGATAATTGGTTGAGAGAATTGGGAGTCGTCAGTAGCCACTCAAACAGAAATGGGTCTAGCCAGCTGAGCTTCCAGCTCCTTAAGTGCCATTTTAACATAGTCATTCCCCCGCCTTTTAATTGCAGTCAGACTTTGAGGGCATGGATACGGCCCTTGCCTTCCATCAGCAGCCACACACTTCATGCACACACACGAGCAAACATGTGTCAGACCTGTACTGATGATTCAGGCAAGACTCACACACACAATGACAAAAGAACAAAGAGGAAAATCTCTCAGATTCATACTGCTGACACACTAGAGAGAATAAACGTGGCAAAGAATTTAGCTTTGTCTCTGACTCAGGGAGAGAAAGCAGCAAGGAGAGAGGCTTTGTCTCGGGTGTAGCTGTGTGGCTGTGGGGATCGATAGGTTTAACCAGTAGGGGCTTGGGTCTGTGGAGCAGGAAGAGACACAGGCAGGAGGTTAGGGCTGGGCAGAACAGCCTGGAAATGCTTTATCACCACTACCAGCAAGGCAGTGTCTCCCATCAGGGGCACAAGAAGCTTAGGGGCTTGGGAGGCTGCGTGGATGTGCGTGTGTGTGTAGAGCTGTTTGTCGTGCAGGGCTATGTCTATGTGAATGTATGAACTGTGCATGACAAATGTTATCGTTCAGGATGTTTCACTTGCATGCTGATATTGTTTGATTCAACCTGGCATCTGTGAAAGATCTCAGGAGAGCCCTTTGCTATTGTTTTTGTTTTGCCTTCCTTCGCCCTGCAAGGCTCTGATGGAGTTATCAGAAAGAAATGTATCTAAACTGGAGGAGAGGAGAGGAGAGGAGAGGAGAGGAGAGGAGAGGAGAGGAGAGGAGAGGAGAGGAGAGGAGAGAGGAATTGTCATATCAGACAAAGTGTGCTGCTTTTTTTTTTTCTTTTCTGGCATTAGCCCCAAGACAAAAATGTGTTATTATTCCTCTTTCTCCAGTATTTGGATCAAAGAAGGAATATTCATCGAAGAAGGGAAGAGATGTGGTAAAGTGCTGCTGGAAAAGGTGGGTAAGAAGTCCATACAGGAGGAAAAAGAAAATGAGTGCAGAGATTTGGAGGTGAGAGGAGATGCTGATCTGTTATATGAAAGTTTCCAGGTCAGCCATTTACACACACTTATAATAACTTTGAGTATCAGACGTACAGTCGTGTAGGTTGAGAGTTTATTTTCAAGAAGCTCACTGGATGTTGAGAAAACTCCAAATGACATATTAAGCCTATGTGGGTTATTAGTCTCAAATAATGACAGTTTTGGTCTCTGACAATTTTATTCATTAATCTAGACAAGTCGCACAGTAATTGAGCTGAATAAGTTGGCCTAATGTCTTAGTCCTCCAAACAAACAATGCTGTCATAATTTGTGTTTAATCGGATTGCATTGTTTTGGCTGATAAAATATGCTAACTTGCATTGTTATGAGTAATGAGAGGAGCGGAACTCACTGAGCAGCGTTCATCTCCTCAAACAGCAAAGAGACCGATTGTGTTTGTACAGTAGATGCAAATCAGCCTGTCTTGCTGAGTATTGATTTCAAGGGCACTGTCTGATATGGATGTTGCCGTCTTTTCATGTGATTTCTACCTTTCACCTGAATCAGACTTGTTCTGTACTGTGATCCCACCGCTTTAATTAAAATGCGCTCCTCAGCTCAATATTTGGATTAGTTGAGGTTTAAGCGCAGACTGTGAAATTTAATTTGATTATATTTTCAGCTATAACAAATGAACAGGTAAACAACTACAGACCTTTCATATAATCCTCTCTATTTTCAAGTGGTGTTTGAGTTGCTGAAAATACAATAAAAAAATATTCTTTGTATATGTGCAATGTTGTGCATCCTCCTGTGTATTATACATCCATGCAGCGTACTCTGTGAAACTATATTGGTGTTCACTGAGTTTCTGTGCTGTGTAAATCTTCCTTGTGATACCTAGATGTTAAAATGCCTCTAGATGCTTTCAGTTAGCCACAACCCAGTAACTTCCACTTGCATTTACGACTATGCGTCTGAATACGAAGCATGTGCATTTAATGTGAATTCCAATTTTGGCTGGAAAGAAAAAAAATATTTGAAATGTAAGAGTAATAACAGCAGGTAAACCTTAATTTTTAACATTCAAAATATACTTGAATATGCTAATGGTAGTTTGTGAAGCTGGGTCAAGTAAACATGTTTTCCAATTTGCCATCACTGTTGCAGTCTGTGTCATTTCTATTTGCATGGTAATAGTCTGCTCATATTTGTCAAGGTATTTGGAATGGGGCTATGAAACGCCTGCCCTAAATAAAACCTTAATCAGGAGAAACAGTTGTTATTTTACTATAACAGTCTAAAAAAAAAAAAAAAAAAAATCAAGTAAATGTACACTTTAAAAATCACACTGTTCTTGTTTCACTTTTCCACATACAGGCCGTGCTGCTCTGGAAACAACTACACAGTTAGTTCAATGAGAGCAAATCAACAAGTGTGTGAGCTGTCAAACTTTCCTTAAAACACCAGGAACCTGTTCAAACACTGACACGACTGACTTAAACAGCCTGTACTTCGCTCTAATTTTCCTATTTAACTCTGTGGGACAAATAAATGAGTGTGAGCAACTGCCAAGTGTATTTGCTGCCTATCTTAAAAATGGAACAAGGTATGAAAATAAATCCACAGATGTATGAAAGAAAAAAAAAAAAAACAACCCAACAACAAAAATTAAAAATATGCACAAGCATGGTGATTTGATAATGGCTCAAAAATCAATCCAAATAATTTTGGCTCTGTGAAACATTTTTTTTTTTTGGTCTTTTTTTCCTGTCTTTTTTTTTTTTTTTTTCCCCAGATGGCTCAGTTCAGAGCAAATCCAACAAGTGGCACTGTTACAAAAACTGACAAACATATATAACTGTGCTCTGATCTTTTAATGAACAGGTCTGAAAGCATAGAAGACAAATACATGTATGAGAATCACAGTCATTTGTCTGTAAATGTCTTTTCCAAATTAAATGCATTGGTTGAAAAAGGCTGCAACAATACAGGTGAGCTGTTAGAAAGCAGAGCAAAACTGATGCTATAAACGAAATCAAGTAGGATATGCAGTGGAATTCAGTTAAATCTTATCTTTGGGTATTTTAACAGTGCTCCTCTTACCTCTTAGAATATGTGCTGAGACGTACATATATCCCATGCACATTTCCACCCTGTTAAATTAAACTCAAACCAACTAATTAATTGGCTGGACAAAGAAATGAAATGATAATAAGACCTTTCCTATGCTTCAATAGCTTAAGCTAAAGTGGATCTATATAACCCCAAGGTAAAGCAGAGATAGAACCCGGGCAGCATTGAAGACCAATAAAGGTTTTTACCTCCATTAGAGGGGCTAAGACGAGACCAGGGCCAGCGCAGCTCTGGATTCCAAGCACGCCTCTGATTTGTCAGCTCTGGGAGAATGCTGTAATAGTGGATGTAATGGCACATGGTGGGTTGTTGTAAGAATGTGTGTGAGTGTGTGTGCGGTGAGGTGGGATGAGATGTGTTGTGGTGAGACAGAGGGAATGAATGACGGTAGAAAAATGTCTGCAGATGGATCTTGAAACAGTCATACATCCTCGTTAGACCCCCTGTCCCCCAGTGGCCAGAACAGTCCCGTCGTCACCACATCGACACACACACGCACACACACGCACACGTACATTCTCATCACGAACACAGCTTAATATGACCAAACTACACCTGAAGAATGTTTACAATTGCTGCCCTGGTAGTAAATAATGCCAGATTTTCCTCCTTCTGTGCTTTATTTTTCATCATTAAATATTTATGAGTTACATTTTATTGTGTTTAGGTTAACACTGTTTTTATTCATCAAAAGAGAAGTTTGTGTTGGAACAAAATGACGCTTGTTACTGAGGACACTATAAATTAAATGGTATATAGTATTTCAACTGATGCCATACATCAAGTTTACACCATTTTATTATTTTCTTCTTTTATTTAGAAACTAAATACAAACAAAAACTGCTTAAATGAAACAGCACTCGACTTAAGAACTAATGACTCAACTGTCATTCTGTCAGAATGTAAGCTTTAAGTTGCTCGTCGATAACAAACATCTCCAGTGTTCCAGGTTTTACCATGATATGTGCAAATAAACACCATGCTGACTTCATTCAATGCAAAATTATGAAAAAGAAATACAAGACGTAGCTTTTCCTGCAGGATCTGTTCATCTTTTATTTCCAAAGGCTAATAGAATGCTGCTAAAATATAGATGTGATGCTACGTTTTTACAGTTTCACTTCTTTCTCCGTTGTGATTTCTTGTCACTTTTCATAACTGCTAGTAACTGTGAATCTCATGCTAAGCAGTTCTTGCTGTCCAAATCACATTACCTAAGGCAGCTGGATTTGTGAGATCACAAGATAATGTGAGAATTGCAGGACCATGCAAGTGTCTGGATGTGATGCATGGCGTTATAAGTGACTACCCAAAATTAGATTACCAGATACTGTATATGCACTGCAAAAATCAAAATCTTACCAAGTGTATTTTTCTCTCTTCTTGCCAAAACATCTCATCACACTTAAAATAAGACATAATCACCAAAAGAGTAACTTTTCAGTGAGATAGAAGAACTTATTTAGATCTTGAAAATCTTAAAGCAAAAAAAAATCTGCCAGTGGAAGAAGTGAAAATTATCTTGGTAAGATTTCTTGAAATCAGATTTTCCAGATCTATTGTCTAAAAATCAGTTCTTATATCTCACTGAAAAGTTACTCTTTAGGTGATTCTGTCTTATTTTAAGTGTGATGAGATGTTTTGACTAGAAATGAGAAAAATACACTTGGTAAGATTTAGATTTTTGCAGTGTGGCATCATTTAACGCCGATTCATAACGTATAAAGCATAATATATACGATAGTACCAAAAAAAAATCATCCTTACACTGAAATAAATATCCATGTACAGATGTGGGAGGCTATACCCACACACAAGCCTGGAACAAATATCGCACATTTAATTTACAGCCCTCCGGTGTCGCCTTTACAACTGCTGCTAGCAAATGAAAATTATCAGTTTTTAGACACATGAGGAAAAAAAGCTGATGAATAAAATAGCTTTGAGACCAACTGCCATCCTCTTTCAAGCCAAAGAGAAGCCACTCACACATCACCCCTGAGGACCCACAAGCATATTCCCCCTCAGCATCCCCAGCAGCTCACCAAGACATGTCCTTTCCCATGTTGTCACCCCCTCCTCCGGTCCTCCCACAACACGAGTCTCTTGCCCTGAAGAGAGCTGGCACACAGTACAGTGAGGCAAACAAAGATACAAATGGCTGTTGGAGACAGCTCGCACTCGCATCTGCATTCATTACCCCTCGTTTTTTTTTGTTTTTTTTTTTTTTTTGCGACACACAAAATATTTGTTCGCATTGTGTGCTTATGACAGGCTTAACGGTGCCATCGCGACGGCCTTCAGAGCCCGTGACTTCCGTGGTTGAGACAGTCAGAGGTCAGTAATGAATATACATGTGTGGTATGATACTTGGAGAAATAGAGCAAGGGAGGAAGATGAATATTGAGTTAACATGCTGTGCGGGGTAGGGCTTCATTCCCAGTTCCCCAGTCACAATGTCCTCTGCTGTTAGTCTCAGTCTGGCTTGTGAACATAAATATTTACACGGCTGTCACGTTTAGGATTTATAGGACATTCTCTGCTCTTACCGTAAGAGACGTAGAAAGTATGCATTCATCCTTTCTTTTCTTTTTTGCAGAAGTAAGTTTCCTTTTGTACAATGGCAATGAAATTCTTGTTTGCTTGGGGATGTCTACGCAACCCTGTTTTCTCTGTATTGTATACTGGGAGCACAGAGTGTGAATATTGTCTCATTATATTGACAGTTTTCGTCCTTGCCAGTTTCAATAACCAACATTCAGCAAAAGAACTGCTGTAATATAAACAGTTTGGATATTTCCAACTGGTAGGCCAGCAAAGTGAGAGAGAGAGAGAGAGAGCGAGACAACAGGGACAATAAAGCAAAGACAATATACTTTTTGCCTGTCTTTGTAATACTGGATGCAATAACAATACTGAAGGCTAACCTGTCAGATGTTTATTTCCGCGTGTGTATCCAGACAAACTGTCAGTGTTTGCGGTCATTACTAGAATATTCTCATCTGCCGCGGCACCGATGCAAACACCTTTTTCAGTCTGCTTTCTCGCACCCACAGCTCTACCTCCTGATTCAATCCCAATCTACCAATGCCAAATCTATTTTGTCATGTAACTCCTCTGATAGGTTGGCATGTAATTAACTCCTTGGCATGCACTGTGGGCTGTCATTTGCATGGTAATAAATCTCTGCTCCTTACTGTAGGTGGGAGAGAAGCTGTGTGCTTAGCTTCAGCAAACATCCCTGTCTAACCCTTATCAACTTCCCCTGACTCCAACCTGTTTGGGCCAAGAGTAGAGGAAGAATCGCCATTTCCAGGTGGTAGACCGTATTGATTAAACACTGCGCATCATTTTTATGAATGTATTTAAGGGAGAGCTGTGGCAAATTAAGCTTTTGGACAAGTGACTGCTATTAATCCATCTGTACATTTAGAGCTTCGTATTTATTTGTTCCTACAAGCCGTCTGCCATCCATTACAGAGTCATTTCCTTTTGGCCACTTTATCAATTGTGAGGTTCATCTTTCCCAGAGATTCCTGGCTGTTGCTTAGATTATATACAGTATATCAGCCAAAGCCACAAAGAAGACTAGCCACAGTGCGTGTGTGTGTTTGTGTGTATCGCTTAAGTACGTTTATATTTGGCTGCCTCTGAGTGCACATGTACACACAAACATAATAAGACCCAGAGTTGAGGTGATGGGGAGGGGGTATGTTGGGGGTG
>JAPQRP010000019.1:45434316-45450381 GCA_037367295.1 Apogon hyalosoma
GAAGGAAGGAAGGAAGGAAGGAAGGAAGGAAGGAAGGAAGGAAGGAAGGAAGGAAGGAAGGAAGGAAGGAAGGAAGGCTTGCAAGCACATACTATTATCGTCTAATTATCATAATCTCTGAGGTTCATTAGTCAATATTATTAATGGGGGAGCAATCATCTTGTGCTTAGGTTTTTGTTTTTGTCAGTCATTGCTTTATAGCTGCAGGCAAATGTGGCCCAAATCGGAATTTTCTGCCCATATGTGACCTGTATCCGATCTGTTAAAGACAGTTTGAACAGCACAAATCCATTTTTTTTCAAAATCTGATCCAGGCCTTTTTCATATGTGGTCCTAAATCTGACACAAATCTGATATTTTACACTGTGGCTTAAGTCTGAACGGCCAGATCGCATTTACCCGACCTCTATGTCATTAAAATGCGACAAATGTCGCCTGCAATCCTGCAACCCAGGTGTGTTACCTCACAGTGCGTGGTCACGTATTACGTCAGGACCTCTTTCGTACATGCGGGTCACTTCGGGATCACATTCAGTTCATACTCAAAACTGACAGAAGTCACATTTAATGTGTAATATGAACAAGTAAACGACAAAATCGTATTTCACCTAAAAATCCGAATTGTGCATTAAGAGCTGCTGTCTGAATGTAGCCTATGTTACTTAAAAAGACCTAAAATGTAGTCTTACTTTGTCCTGGCAGTCACTGTGAATACATGAGATTAGACCACATATGTTACACATTTTTGTACTATATCAAAGGGTGGAATGAGAAAGAAAGAAAGAAAGAAAGAAAGAAAGAAAGAAAGAAAAGAAAGAAAGAAAGAAAGAAAAGAAAGAAAGAAAGAAAGAAAGAGAGAAGAAAGGTGGATTTTTTTTTCGTTTTAATTTTAACAAACATTAAAAACTCATTTATTATGTGATTTCAATGTGCTGACATTTATCAAATACCGGTTAATTTAAAAATGCACCAAAATTCAGAACAGAGCTCTTCTCTGTTACACAACTGTTGTTTTACTCGCCTTCATAAACCAGAACTCCAGCTAACTTTATGTTCCATCTTCCACAGAAAGAAAGAAACAAGCAAGCGCAAATTGCAAATGGTGTTATAATTGTCTTAGTTATAATTCACCAGTTAATTTAATTAAAATTAATGCAAGAGTAAAGTGATGTAACACAATGCATTTATTTGATTTAATTATTCTAAACTTCTAATATGTAGTGTGTAACACCAGAGTGACTCATTTATGATTGACTGGCAAGTACCACTTTACTAAGAGGACTTGATGGTGTTATGGTGCTTACAGTTACAGACTGTAGCCATTCCAGCGCAAACTGAATTGAATGCATTTATTCTCTGTTATCGTAGCAAAACAAAACCAAGAACTTTCGAGTTAAAAAGAGAAATAAATATAAACAGCACAACAGGAGAACCGTGACCTTCATGTGTAAGCACACAACAATAATACTTTGTAAAAGTCAAACTCATCTGCATTGTTTCAGCTCTTAATGGCAATTTTACTAACAACATTTTATCACACTAAAGACACTACATGTACAATAACCAAGAGAAGAGCCTTGAATGACTCTGCACAAATGCCCTCACTTGAAGCCTAAAATTTAAACCGGTTTGTACTAGTAAAAGAATAAAATAAAAGCACTGACATGCATATCACATAAACATAAAATGCAGACACACACTCCATGACACACAAATACTATAGTACATAAACTGACTCATAGGAGCTGAGAAGCAGCAGTTACTCCCAGTGCAATAAAACAGGCAGACTAACTAATGGAACCACCCACACACCAAACATACTTTTTATCACACACCACCTTCACAAACAAATGCACGCATGCATGCACAAACTCTTTTAGTCCCAGCCCACTCATTGTTCGTTAGCTGCTTCATCGTGCGGTTGTTTTTGTGTTGCTACTGTGACACAGTTTGGCTGCAGCTCACTTTATCTGCTGAGAACGCACCACCAAAAATACTTCACTTAACAAACTCTTCTGATTACAGTTTGACTTTCTCGCCGTCTACTCCTCTCCCTTCTGTCTTTAATCAGCATGTAAACAAGCGCAAGGTCATTTTCTTTCTTAAACGAAATGGGCGAGATAAGAGAAGCGTGGCGTAGTTAATCCTTTGGACACGCTGATGGAGGAGTTTGTCCTGGTGATGCTCGAGTGTTAATTATGCAAGAGTGCATCTCCTCTCGTGCTCCCTGTCATGGTGACTCATCACTTTATCTCTTTTCTCGTTTGCTCCCTTTTAGTTTTTCTCTGGTTTTCTCTTTCTTCCTGTCTCTGTCCTCTTCCCCAAATGTCAGATATTCAATCACACATTCGTCACGAATCCTGCAAGATCACTGCAAGGTTTTTTATATGTATGTCACTATACGTGTGAACTGTTCTGAAAGCCTTTTAAATCAACACTGCATTGTTCCCATTTATAGGAAGTGAAGAACTGTTCAATACCCGTTGCTGCTGGAGTGATTTTCTAAACTTGACACCATCATGTTTTCTTTATGCCATGTGTTGGCTTTGAACAAACACATATAGACTGTCTGGATGTCTTTGCTGATTTCCAGGATGACTTGTGAACAACACAGCTGTCTGTTAAACAAAAGACAGCACCACCAACTGAATGTGGGATGTCAACACCTGCTTCTACCCAGACATCGTGTTATCCAAAATCAGACATCTTTGAAATATTGCAAAATTTAAGAAGTAGGCAAACATTTTGATTTCCTCCAAATTTAATTGACCTAATCTAAAGCATTTTAATTATCTCTAGATAAAAATGAAGCCCTCAAATATTCTTTTTTTTTTTTTTTTTGGGTTTGTTTGTTTTTGATTTTCCTTTCCTCCAGTTGTTATTGCCAAACAGCCTGATCTTGATGCAATAGGAACTTTGATGTTTAATTGGTTTCGGAAATGTCATATTCCACTACGCAGTATAACTAAGAGACAGTGATACAGCCTGTGCAAAAGACTAAAAGCATCATTCTTTGAGGTATGACAGCGCACAGGCCTCATTTCCATCCTTCTCCACTATTTGTCAGCCTTCTCCTCTTTCCCAGTGAAGCAGCAATGTTAACAATGCTGTCCCCACATTTACCAGTTCTGCCTCATTACAGCTAAAGAAGTGGATAAATTAGCGCAGGAGAGCATGCATACAGGAGTCCGACTCCACCTGTCAGCGAAGGAAAGATAGCAAATGTGTCGACAGGGAGGAAGGGCCTGAAGGACCTGCTCGGATTGCAAGCACATACTAAACATCATCTTCACAGAATCCTCTAATAATTATCATCATCTCTTAGGTTCATAACTCAATATCAGTGATGGGTTACAATCATATTCTATTCAGGTTTTTATTTTTGTCAATCAGTGCTTTATGTTACTTAAAGACCCATAAAATCTGGTCTTATTTTGTCCTTGTAATCATTGTGAATACATGAGTTTCACCCACAAATATATGTTTGAACTATATCAAGTGGTAGAATGAAAAATTTGTAGTATTGGATTATTTTGCAAAGACGCTTTCTATAACTGAAACTTTATACATAGATCTATATTTCAATATATTGAGAAGCTATGATTTTTCACCCTAAAACACTTCGACACTGGCCTGTTATATTGTATTGCAGTATATGCTCAAGATCAAGAGGACAAATAGGCCAGGTTGTTGTGGTCCTCTTCTGCCCTGCAGCCTTTAAAAAGTACTATCTTCCCTGCTCATCTGTCCAGTGCCTCTGGCCTCCCATCTTTATGGGCTAGTTATGGGCGCTCTCACAACCAACTATGTTTGTGCCCTGTCCACACTGGCCAGTAAAAAAGCCAAGCATTCTACGATGTCCACCCGCCTGTCTGTCAGGATTAACATTTTGCACTCTCCAAGGTTGAAAATCCCATCAGATGGAACGAAATTAATTTTTGCACAATATTCAGGGCCACCAGCCACATAATAGGAGACACTACCGAGTGCATCCCTCGATTGTGATTCCATTCACTCCCTAATCGGCACGATGGCTTTGCACGGTGCAGCAGCGTAGTAAATGCTTTCATCCCAAGGGGATAAGAAAAACAATGGCCCTTTTTAATTTCTTTTCTAAAGCGAGCAGCAGAAAGAAAATGATATAGACGTAATTGATGATGAGGAGAGCAAGGGGAGCCTTCGCAGAGGTCTCACGTCCAGTGCCCATGCCTTTTTTTTTTCTTCATAATAGCAGCCGCTCAGGGGCACTGGAGGTTGACAAATCTGGCACGGAGGACAAATTGATCGGCAACAGAACGCAATTTGTCCCTTAAAAGAATGGGTAAAGGCCCTGTGTGGCCTGTGTTATTAGTTTAAACTGTATGTCTGTCCTGGAGTGGACGCGCTGGATCGAGGTGTCGTTAACACAGCATGATGCTGCAAAACACAACTCTCACCTGGAATCCTCCTTATAAAGATTCTACAAATGAATGTGTCTATTACCAGCTTTTTAACTGCATTTGAGTGAAGAAAGAGGTTTAGGCGTGTTCATATCTGATTATTTTTTAGTTGTATTTTACATCTTTGATTGCCTCACAAGTTCTTCTGAATAGTAAAATGAAAATCATAAGTCACTTTTTATTTATGCTTGTTATATTTGTTTTTTCAGTTTATTTTAAGTCTGTATGATTTTTTGGGGTGTTCAAATGACACAAAAAAAGAGCTGGCTGGTTGTTCTCAGCATGTACTCAGACAAAGACGTATGGCAGGTCTGCAGTTGTTGCATCTGTGGTGTGATGTAAGAGGAAAGTGTCAAAAACATGAACTCGTTGGTCCATGTGAGTGTGTTTGGTGACATATACAGGTATGGGTCAGAGTATCTCCCTCTGACCCATTTCTGTGTGTCACATGATGACATCTCTTCTCTACACTTTTCATGCAAACAGGAAGACAAAATATGTGAAGCTTAAAGCAAAAATGTAACAAAGCTTTCAAATTTGAGAAGGAAAAGCTTCATACATGAGTCTTAACTCTCTCTTGTAGCATCTTCGCTGTTGCACTTTCCAGCCTCTTCAATACAGAGGTCGGATGCTGCTGGTGCTCTTAGTTAGGAATCCTAGAAATGTGGATCCGTCCCATAGAAAACTCTATGTAATTCTATGAAAGTGTGAGGTTGCAGTAGCACTCAACACTCAGTATGTTCCACAGAGAAAGTGTGGAATAACATAGTGGTAGAGGTATGAAAAGGCAGGGTAGAAGACAGTAATGGAGGGTGGGATGAGAGGACAAGACAATGAGAGACAAAGAGAAGCTAGATCTTTTTTCCTAGAAAATTTTAATTGGCTTTTGGGCTTCAGTTGCACCCAATTAGCATGCTTGTTACATGCGGACACCAAGAGCTAATTGGCCTGAGAAGAGGAGAAAGTGCCACTGCCCCTGAAAGGAGGGCGAAGAATTCATTTGAAGATTGCCGACTCCAATAGCAGCTTTTTAGGAGACAGCTTGACAAACAGATATGGTACCATTTCAGAGCTGGAACTGCAAATTACTGTTTAGATTTTGTCTTTGGCTTTGTTGACAGCTGGTGGTACAAACAAAGAAAATATGACTACCATAAAGTTTAAGCAATCAAAGAAAACAGTTTAATCAGTAGTACTTTTCAACAGCTTACCTGTACTTATACAAACTATCGTGGTGTACAAAGAAAAATCTCGTCTAGTGGTTTTCATCTACTACTTTGTTCAGGTCTAGGAAAAAACTCAGGAAGAAATCATTCACAGGTGTGACCTAACCTGTCCGCGTACAGTACCATGCTGCCCTACATTAGGGAATATGCTGAATGCGCACGTAAACACAACAGCACTACGGGCTCGCAAGGGCAAGAGGCTGAATCTCTGATTACATTTACTTTACAAACTGTAGCAGCAGGATCTGATGCACAGGACATCAAGAGCTCATTATGCTCTTTACATGTAATTAATCAAACAATGTAAACAAAGCTCGCTTCAGCCACAACAGACAGAGCCAGATTCCCTGGTGGCATCTGTAATGCTTTACACACAGTACAAGATTTAGTAAATACGGGAATTTGAATTATGGTACATTTAAGATTCACAGTCAATCTGGAGATGATTTAGGAGTGGTGGTGTCCTGCTGAGAGCACATACACAAATACTATCTGTGCCTCCTCTCTGTCTCACTGTTGAGTCTATATTGTAAGGCAGTGTGCCAATATGCAAATATCCACGCTGCTGGAAGTGAAACAAATACCTAGAGATCACAGCAGAGTAGAGAGTCAAGTAGACCTATTGTTAACAATGAAAAATGTAAAAATAACTTTGCTTTTCATTAGTATTTTTTTTTAGAATTTTCTGAAAATGTAAAGGTAATTGTCGATGCCTACAGTACATTGTTGCTGGCTGTTGCTCATTTGACCTAAATGTGTGTGCGAACATGATTTATTCATACAAATCTGTTAGTGTTTTGCATTCAGTGTTACAACATGCAACTGTTAAATCATAAGTCATATTTTTGGCCAAATTGTGATATCTGTATAACTTTACTCTCCTAACACTGCTGCTTTATTTTATGCAGAAATCACAATTTGGCCAAAAATATGACTTAGGCAGTTATACTGTGAGGCTGATGAAATGATACTTACTTTTGGGTGGCTGTGAAGAGTCAACAGAAACTACAAATCTGCACAGCACAATCAATTGTTATGCTATCGCAGCCACAGTAACACACACACACACACATGCACACACACACACACCCACAGTAGATTAGTAGATTATTCTACTCCTGTTCATGCACAAATGGTGTCTAATCAAGAGACAATAGGAGTATCAAGCCTCCTGTTGTCAAACCCCAATGAACTTCCCGTTTCCTCGTGTTAGTTAAGTCACCTAAGTGTATTCTCTCTGCTGTACCCAACCATCAGCTCCAGCCTGTTAAGATGAAAAGAGACAGAATTTTCTGTTTGCAGGCAATAGACACCTGTTCTTTGCCCACTGTGAACAATGCTTTTCTCTCATTGTTCAACTATTGTAGGTGTCTCCCTGTCTCTGCTAAGCTTCAAACAAACCCAAATGTAGCAGACAGACGACCAAAATGAATACATGAGAATTCAGTAAAAGGGACATGATTCATCACATCTTTCTTTCTGGCGTAGACAGTGGTGTAGACACAACTTTCCTTTCGAGAGATGCTAAAAAGGAGTTTTAAAGCAGGATGTAGCAACAAAACCCTGTGTTTGTTGGTGCAGACCATTTCTCACTGATCAACATACTGATATATGTTCACACAATTGTGTTTTTATTTAACCCATAAAAACCCAGTGCTGCATTTGTGACAGTTCCCAAATTAATTTTTCCTTACATTTAAGCATTTTTTTAAGTGATTTATCACAAATTTATGATAATGTTAGCCTCTACGTTTTGCATTTTTCAGTGTAAATCATGTATTTTCCTTTGTTTAATTCACTGATCATTTAGATGTTCATTAAAACTGAGAGCAAATTCAAATGTTTTTACATCAAAATAGAGACAAAATTAAGAAAAAGTGACTTTTTCAACAAAAGCTATCATTAACTGAATGTAAAATCAAGTGTCTCTATCCACTGTCATTGATCCAACTCCATGGGTTTTACTGGTGAATCAATGCTGTAGAAGATGACAATGTTTCCACGGTCACTACAGAGCCTCTGAACATCCAAATGGGTCATACTGTATCTGATGACCATTAAAAGATGACAAACTGTATTTTACACCAATTATTTACATGTATTGATAGGATTAATGGATCAACAGGTATGAAACAGTTTAGATCAGTAGATGGTTCTGGTCTCCAGTGGCTGTTTGGGTCTTAATGGGTTAAACCACATAGCTTATGTTGCATTTACACCTGGCAACTACAGCAAGAAAAGGCAAATTTATTTATACACAAAAGCAACTCAATGTTCTTTACATACATAAATAAAAGGAAAATCTATCTATATTAAATCTATCTATTAAAACTAAAAGAATATACAGGCCTCCAGCGTTAAATACCAATAAGAATTAATTGAAACTTACAGAATGATAAGAAAATAGATATCGAGCACATGAAAAAAGTTTTCAACCTGGATTTAAGGACATCTATATTTGGAGCCAATCTAAGCTCAACTGGCATTTTGTTACAGTTTTTTGCAGTGAAATGATTCTGCCTCTGTGTTTTAACATTTAGCACAAAAAACTTGAAAATGCTGCTGATCCTGTTTTTGTCTGGACACTCCAGGGTTGTGTTGTAATATTGACAGACTTTTAGAAAAGATAAGGCAGATGGTCACATTTCCTGTCTGATTGGGTCTTATCAGTCACTACTTATCCTTCACAGATTCATCCCCTTTCACATGACGCTCTCTGAAAGAAAACAACATGTTTCCACAAATACAAGTTGTTAATTGGGATACTGAATAACAGGTGGTTGTGTCTTTTCTGTCTCTGTTTTGCTCTTAAATTCTGCTTTTTAACTGTGATACTACTGATAGATTTTTATTTATTTTATTTTTTATTTATTTTTTTTTGCGACAGTTCCTGCTCCTCTTTTCTTGTGATATGTGTTTCAGATATGCAGGGATGACAGAGATTATTTGTGAGAATTTTCCTAAATGTTGATGAGCATTTGGATATGAAATCATAGTTTTTTTAAGGGTTAGTAATTGCATGATTTTAGCCTCATATGCCACATTTCTCTATCATCTTAATGTTCTTTGTTGAATCTTTTCAAGTAATATCAACAGACATATGCTCTATTAAAAAAAAAAAAATCTATAGATATCACTATAGAGCCCACAAATTTGAATATTGTGTCTTGTAACAGAAAGGGTTGGTATTTTTTAAATGCCAGATGTCTCATTGGAACAAAATTTGCATTTAGGCTGCCTGACAGTCACAGAGCCACAACCAGACTGCACAATCATGCCGGTAACACTGTGTGGAGGAAGTACACTGAAATGGCAGCATTATACGACAGAGCATCTCAAACCATCAGGCCATGACAATGACAATGAGGCTTGTCCAGAAGTGTCACCTCTCAGAGTTTTTGTTTGTGTCTCTCTCTCTCTCACACACATACTTTGGGCTCTCTCTTTCTCTGTCTCATATACACATCAGCGCCCACGCACACACACACACACACGCACACATGCACACAAACAGGAAGACAGAACATCTTTATTAGCCCTCTGTATGCAGGCTGTGCTCAGCCCAAGATTGCAGTACTGACCCCTCGCTGTGAGCCGTACAGGGGAAATGTTTACCCAAACCCCACAGAACATGCCATTAACCTCTTTCTAGACAGAAGACAAACAAGAATGTCCCTCCATGAGGGCAATAAAGAGAGGAACACCTATCTAGGACCATCATGACAATCATCTCATTATGAAGCTACAGGAGGCAGTAACGACCCAGGGAGCCCTGTCTCTGAGGGACATTTTCACTGCAGTATACCGGAGTGCCTAACACTTAGTGAAGTACCTATGATATGCAGTGAAGTGCAAACAACTCATTAACCCAACGGTGAGGAACAATATAAAGCCCCCAATTCCATCAGCCACCTCAGCCCACACTTCTGAAGCCATTCCCAATCATCACTTCTCACCTACTTCCTGTCTTCTCCTGCCTAGCTCCTGTGTCTTCACACCTCTCCGGCTCCCCAGAGATTTAGACTGATATCCTTAGGTTCTGATTAAAGTCCCAACCTGGAAGGGTGTCTTGGTATGTGGTAAAAGGGATGGGGAGAAGGGGGAGCAGTAAAGGCTTTGGGACTGGAGCTTCTTCTTATGGGCCCGTGGGTGTAATTCAATCACACCTCGATAATTCCCCTGATGTGAGAGTCGAATCCCCTTCACACACATCGAGTGCAGATAGACAGCACAGGCTCAGGCTCATCCCAGATTGAGGGTCTCCTCCTGGGTGGGCTTAAGAACCCACTACTGGGTACATTTTACCTGTGTCATTTGAAGAGGCCATTATTTTAATTGAAAAAGGTACTGACGGCCGAAGGCAAAAACGATAGAAGACGGGGAAAAACAGGGGAGAGAATTAAAAGAAAAACACCAGATGGTGATATACATGGTAAAAATGATTGTTTATACTTACTGTTTGATTATATGTGATAATGAGAGTGGGATTCCTCAAGGCAATTAGTGTCTGCGGCAGCCATATTGTGAGAGGACAGGGGAAGGACGACACGGGCTGTTATGAAGGGGCGCTTATCAAATATCTCCGCCGGGGTGATTAGTGTAATAAGACACTGCAAGGTGAGATAGGCCACTCACACTCTTTTAGTATGTCTGTGTGTGTGTAGTTAAGAAAGTGAGAAAGTGTGTCTGCGCAACAAAACCATGTAGAGAGAGAGGGAGTCAAAGTATGAGACTCTTTCCAAATGTTTCCATAGCTGTATGTTTCCAAATGAGTGTCTTAATGCATTTCATGTTCCATATGCCTCCTTGTGTATGTTTGAGTGTGATGTAATTCCTATGTTAATACCGGCTCCGATGCCAGGCTGGATGCCCCAGGGGCTTTAGCCTGTGACAGAGGGCAGATTGGGGGCACTTACCCCTGGCAGAGTCTTCTGTTCATGGAGGGCGCTCTGGGCCTTCAGTGCAGACTCTCTGGCACAGTATGTAAGAAAGGCACATCCTACAGAATCAGGGAGACAGAAGAAAGATAACAGCGTCACAACTAGCCACCACCATTAATAATAAAATGAAAAAAAAAAAAGCCTTATAGTGACAGAGAATTTATGATCATTTTTAAAACATGTACATTATAGGTGTGTGATGCTTTTTGGGGTGCTTAGTAGTTTCAAGAGACCACAGAAAATCCAAAAACTATAAAGTGAAATTTATGTCATTATGATGATCTTGGGATTTCAACATTTAGCACCCATCTAGTAGAATGCCTAAAATTTTAAACGCTATAAAATGCAAAAGTATACAGCCGATTAGGAAAAAAAAAAGATAAAGCAGGCCTCCACCATCATTTTTATGTAAACCCATCTAAATTGCATAAAATATTGTGATTTCATTTGACTGGTGACTGAAAAACAGACCTGGATTTTCACTGGATTGGAGCGCTCCAAACTCTAACATGTTGCACTGGAAACGTATGATGTGAAGCCAGCACCTCTTGTTTGATGTGTGTTTGAAGTGAAGATTAAGTTGACTCCTCTCAAAAACACACACACGCACAAATGAACAGCTCCAAATGGGCCCAAAGATGTAGGTTTTCACTGAAGTATTTCCAATCTATTCACAGTCATAACATAGGTCTTACGAAGTCGTACAAGTTATTGCCAAAAGCATATATCAAACACAAATATTAACTATTAATATCTTTATCTGACAGATTAAAAAGCATGAGAAATAAGGTTAATGTACTTGTGTTTTGAATCTGTTTTTTTTTATTTTTATTTTTTATTATTATGTTTGACTTCATCCAAATGAATTTCTCTCTACATTTAACCATAGTGATTAATCACCATTCATTATAATATTATTTTCCGGTGAAAATCAGGTATTTTCCTATATTTAATGCACTAATCATGTGGATATTTATAAAAACTCACTATAAATTAAAAAATTATTGAATAAAAACACAGAAAACTGAAGAAAACCTTACTTTTCAGCAAAATACATCATTAATTCCACATAAAATCAAGTCTGTCCAATCACTACATGGGTTTTACTGGTGAATCAGTGTTGCAAAAGACACAATGGTGTTTCCATGTTTACTACAGGGATTATGGATGCATCTGAAAAAGATATCTGATGCTGCTGAAAAGCTGACAAATGACATTTTACCTGAATTATGTTCATGTATTTATAAGTTTAGTGGTGCAATAGTTGCGTTTGGGTCTTTAAGGGTTAAATTGACATCCTAAGTAACGTAATAAATAGTGATGAATGTTCACCTGAAGGTAAATTTGAAAGGAGTGGTGATGGGAAATGCTTTGTCATGCCAAAACGAGATCAGCACGCTATTTTCTGATGAACGCTCACTTTTATAGTTATTAATCTGTGCGTAGATAGATAAAGCAGTTGGGGTTTTATGAACCCAGTAATTAAAAACCCTCAGTGACAAACAGTACCTGTTCTTTCACATATCACTAGAGACTTTTCTTTAAGTTGAAAATTGGAGGGAAAAAGAACGAATATGCGTCAATAAGTGACAGCTTTCATTAAAGGGCGAGTGGTTGCTCTGTTCCGTGCTTGGCAGAGCTGACAGTGGGTGACTCCGTTCAGAAGAGGTTTTGCACTGTGCAGCATAATTTCCCATTACTACATGTCACACCTGCTGCCAAGGATTCCCATGGGAGAAGATACACACACATACACACACAAACACACATACAGATGATACCCAGCATGCAGCGCATAGCACCCATCACCCCTGAAACCAAGCAACACTCTGGCGCCCAGCCAAGAGAGCTCCCTTTCACTACAACCTTCACCCACCTCCACAACTAGGCAGTTATTCAAGAGGAAAAATCACCTAAACGACACTGATGAAACAGCATGCCACACAGCAAAGCAGAAAAGTTTGGGAGCCCAGGGAAACACTCTTCATCCTTTGTGACATTACAAAACTGTGGGACATGAGCTGAGGCCTCCCGGGGGGCATGTCCTAATAAAGGCTTATGGGAGTTGTAGGCTGTCACTGACACTCTTTTGCCACTGCTCTGACATTTGTTTTATATTTTTCACCTTTATTCACATTGACCAGACTGGTTTGCATCTTGGCAAGATTTAATCACTGCTGTTTACTACAATGTGTAAAAGCAATCAGTGTATCAAGTCATGCAGTAGTGATGTTTGTTTTTCTAGGGAAATTTGCCTGTAAAGATTTATTGTTCATTAGCTTTCCAAGAGATTGGGTTTGGACGATCACAGCCTCTTTTATAAAACATCAACTGCAAAAAAAAGTTCATCTTAAATGGCACTTTGCAGAGAAGTAATTTTATAGCTTTACTTTTTGACTACATTTTTAATTTTTGGATGCAAACCACCAGCAGTTTTGACTTTTTGCTTCATGAAACGCAGCATCTAATAATTTCTAATGGTTTGTTAAAGCAGACATGTACTGTAGCCTTTAATATTCAGTCCAGCTGCACGGCTGCCTCAGTTTAAGTCAGTGAAGAGTCGGCAGGACTTCATGTTCAACAGTTTTAGCTCAGGGAGTGCTTTAAGCCCAGAGGAAGCCAGTTGTAGAACAGATGAACATTCAGCTTGGAAGACATCAGGAGAGACAAAATAATAATGTTTAAGAGGAGGTAACAGGGGTGTACCCGCTGGTAGCAGGCTAGGGCTGTCAGCTCACAATTTTAAGTTGACTAATTGGAATGGGATTAAATTATTATTTAAAACTATGCCACATTGTTCTCCTGTTATTACATTCAGTAATGCAAACGAACCTTGAATAAAATGCTGCTTTCATTTGTCTGTAGTGATGCTGCATTACCATGCAAATCATTTTAATTTAGCAAGTTTTGAGCCTATGTATTGATTTTAGTTTTGGTGGTGTTTTGCCAAAAAATACTGGCGGCTTCTTGTCATGAAGAGGTTAAGTGGGGTGAAGCTAATACTTGTGTAATCAAAGAGAATTTACAACACCATAATTTCTGTAAGGAGCAAAAGTTCAATGCATTCTATTTGAAACAACTTAAAAAAATTAAAGCCTCCAAACCAGTTTCCTAGAGACAGCAGGAAATGTGTCTTTGCATTTGCTAGACACGTTCTGAGTCATTATTTAAAGAACTTTCCCCCCGTAACGCTTATTTGTTTTAAAATGGAAATTAGAATGTGCTCACAATTGCATGCATCCAGGCATTAAGAGTAAATTGTGCTTTTTTAAGGCATCAGGTACCTGTAATTGAAATACCTCCAGAACAAATTTGTATAAAATTTCAATTCATAAGCAATGAATTCATGAATCATGAGCAATTTGCTCTCCTTCAGTCACCTCACACGTCTGATCCAAGAATGTTCATTAAACTGGGAAAATAATGCAAATTAATTTCCTGAAAAGATCTAGCCACACAAATTTATGTAAAACAACTGAATGCTGTTGGGTTCGTAGACATGCAATTCATGTTTTGGCATCACCCACAGAGCTTCGCTCCTTCTTTTCCTTGTTCCATCCATCTATCCATCTACATTGGGAGCAGGCTGTTCAGAGTGGATAGCTGTCTGGTTCACACACAACCCCCTTCTAATGATCAAAGAGGTCATCTGTAGACTTAAGCTACACCTGTCACTCAGCTTACACAAACTGTCAGTCACTGTCCAACACCTTCTACAACACTCATACTGTAGATAAAACCTAATCCAAACATGGATCCGGTACTCCTGGTGGCGATTATTAAAATCCTCCGCTTTTTGCAAAATGAAAAAAAAAAAAAAATCCCATAAAAACGGCACTTCCATGTATTTTATGTTACTTTCTATGAGTCATTTGGAATTAGATATTAGTGCCCTACTGTGGTTTACTTTTGACATTTCAATGCCTTAGAGGGTTTTTTATGTCAATTTGGAAAGCTATTTATAGTCAATTACACTGCACAGACCAACCGAGGAGAGCAGAATGGATGAGGATATTTAACAACTCTTTGTATCTCTTCCTCCTGGCTGTGTGGTGCAGCTCAGAGTCCCTCCTCTCAGCACCAGAGACGGATTGATAGATAACGCTACTCAAGCAAAAGATTTGCCCCCCACTAACATTCAGCATGTCTGAACAATGCATGCATTCTGGCACTGACACTAAGTATTATGATAATGTAGTGCTCAGCAAAATGATGGATGTTAAACAGCACGACCTGGCTGCACCACACACTGGTGAGCACCATGCCCGCCAATAGTGTCAAGTCATCCCACTCCCTGTATAAGACTCCCTGACGACACACAAACTATCAAAGTGGCATTAAAGGCAACAGTGTCTAACAACTACGAGGCAGGATATAATCATCCGTTAAAAGAAGCAGATGAGAAAGCGTCCTCTAAACAGACATGACGCCGCAGACACACGTGCACACACACACACACACACACACACACACACACCGAAATGTGGAAAATTCAACTGGAAAATGTAAAATTCCCCAGATATTCAGACAAATCTCTCGAGATACCCCAAATGCCCTGTTAGAATCCACAAAACACAAAACATCTGCTCAAATCGATGCAGTACAATCCACATGAATTAGTCATGAGCAAACACGACATATTTTGATCTGCCTTTAAATTCATAATTATGGAGCAATTCTGTGTCACAGGACTTGGGCTGTGAAAAAGGTAGTGCTATAAATTATCCATTAGATAGGCTTTACTAACCAACACCAACAGCCATATTATACATCATCTATTCGAATCAAATCAAACCTTTTTTAAAAAATAACTCAAAGAAGAAGAAGCAGTCTCATCTAAATTTAGAGCGGCGCACTAAATCTTTATGAACTTTATGTTTTTGGGATTTGCAGAGCCAAGCTTATTATATCCTCCCCTACTCTTCTGCTCTCCTGTGTAAAAATGTTTGTATTACTGTTTATGGCAGCAATGTGGATTGGATCTGTGATAATGTTATTGGTAGCCTCCGAGGCCTTTGTCGTAATAGCTTGCCACTCTGTATTGGTATATTATGCATTATTTTTTTGTGAACCAAACAGCACGAAAACTACATTTTAAAGCATTTTGCAAGAGATGTACTCACAGATATTATGGCATACCTTAGACTACATAGACACAGAAGACATTACTCAGTATTACTCCATTGTTGATCATAGTTACACTGTTAATCCCATTCTTCTTCATGGCACAATTACTCTGAGAAGCAAACTTATCTTGTTTCCTATAAAGATATTTTGCCACTCATCCAATAGCATCCATTTGGGCATTAGACTGACATACAGTTGCGGAAAAAATTATTAGACCATCAAAAGTCATCAAAAACAGCGGTTATGCAATCCAGTCCTAACTCCTGTGTGTGTCATGTGACTAAAACAGACAGAAAAGAAAACATGGAATGCCTAAAAGCACTGTTTTTGTCA
>JAPQRP010000019.1:45450481-45461887 GCA_037367295.1 Apogon hyalosoma
ACAGAGGACGGACAGAAGTACAGACAAAGAAGACAGAGGACGGACAGAAGTACAGACAAAGAAGACAGAGGACGGACAGAAGTACAGACAAAGACAGAGGACGGACTTCATTTTGTCGAATCTAAAACTTGTTGATAATACTTAGTTGAATATGGGTTAAACACATAAACACACAGGGGCTGAAGCATTGATTCGATCCCGAACATCCAGGATTCATTTGGTTCAGACATATTTTCACCTTCTGGAGTTTTTTGTTTTGTTTTTACTGTATTTTATATATGACTTTATGTAACAATTATATATTTGTTTATCTCCAGTGAGGCCAACTTCACTATCGTCCCCTTTGGCAGGATCCCATTCAGCACATATTACTTCGTGGTGTGTCCGTGGATGAATGCTTTTACTCTGGGTCATCATCAGTCTTCTTCCTCCTCATTCCCACCAGTTTTCATGGTCCACTTTCAAACCTTCAGACTGGGAGATGAGCATTTCCTCTATCAGACCTGACCCATTCATATCAGAACAGAGAAGCTACACATGTAAACATCCCAGAATGTTCTAGTCACCGTCCAATGTTCCTCTGAGGTGGACCAACGTGATGAATGATGACTGACTGGAATATGACTATCAAACCTGTGTTTTATATTTTTCTGTGTTTAGGATAATCAAAGTCATTTCTCCTTGATCAGACCAGACCTCCCAGGTGAAATAAACCAGATCACTGAAACTGGGGGTAAAGTGTCTAAGAACAAAAGAGAAAAGTGATATTTAACCTGTATCGGGGATTGGTGTCGAACAGAAAAACTTAAAACCCTGTATATTAGAGATAGAAGGAGTAAAGAACTGTTGGTAGAATTAAGTGATGATACATGATGTGAAATATGTGAAACTCAAGTACCTACATCTTTTTCCAGAATTTGGAAAATATTTTGTTGGAAAAACATAATGAGATTTTTTTTTACAACACCAAAGATCAAAAAGGCTTCACTGTCATTCCCTCAGCCCTGTTGGAGCTTGTGTGGTGAGCAGGATGTGGGTCATGCACATGTTTTTTGGCAGTGCACAAAATTATCCCAATATTGGAATAATATCAGCGAAGAATTTGGAAAAATATTGGTATACGAACTATCAAGGACATGTTCTGTGCTATACTTGGGTCATTTAACAGGAAAGACAAGCCAAGTAAGGATAAATATTTGATTAAAATCTTCTTGGTAGCTTTTAAAAAAGCCATCACACGAAAATGGTGTAAAGAGGAGCCCCCTCAGAGGAGCCCCTACCCTAAATGGAGAGACACTGTGGAAGAAATTCACAACATGGACAGACTTACTTATATCATAAGATGACAGCAAGCAACATGTGAAGATTGATGGAAAAAGTGAACAATATACAGGACGACAACTGACACTATGTTCTAAATATTTGTGTTGTGAAATTGAAAAATCAAACAATAAAATGTAAGTAAAAAAAAAAGATTTCTCCTTCACGAGACCAAAAGTACATCCAAGGTAGAAATACACCTTTAGGGGAAATGGATCTGTGACCAAGTTCACCAGGAAACTGAAAAGAGACAAGTCAGAAAGAGTGGGCAGAAGAAGAGGGATGAAAAACCCTTTAATGGTCAATGTCAAATATCCAGCAGGAAAACACCATGTATTTATTATACTGTATGTGTCACCTGTGGACACAACACACATCACATTGTACACATTAGATTTAAGTTCTACAAAGTTTGTGGATTCTCTAAAAACAATGGAAAAATATTATGGCTACGACTGAGTATGAATTCAGTGGCTCTGACAAAGAAATACACAAGCAGTTCTAGTTTTAACAGCTCTAGTTCAGTTTGATCTCTCTGCTTCTCAAAAGAGGAAACCCCTCATGAACAGACTAGGTCAGGGGTTCCCAAAGTGGGGTACACATACCCCCAGGGGTATTGGAAGAAGCCCAAGGGGGACTTGAATTTTTTTTTTGGAAAAATACATTAAATAAGTCATCATGTGCCAAATACAAAATAAATGCAAACAAATAATTAGAATGAACTCTTTAAAACCTGACGTGTCATTGCTGACACACCCTGTGCACATGCACTTTGAATGGATGGAACTCTGTCACTGTTGGTATAACTGGAAATATTCCAACGGTTTCTGAAACCTGAGATTTTGTGCTTTATCGACTTTATTGGGTCATTACAGTAATTTCACTCATACCTCTGTTAGTAGCTGGAGAAGAACTCATTTTAGCAGTTTTATAACACGCAGTAAACTGTAAATGACTGCTAGATTTTAAATAATCTGGAAAAAATGTGCTCTAGAAAAATGGGCAAATGAACTCACTTGCATCATATTTTCTAACTTTTTAGTAATAATAATAATAAAAAAAAGTCCAGCTGGATCATTTTAGGCTTAGGGTTTAAAGGGTTTAAAGCTGAAATATAAAACAAAGTAAATACATTCATATAATAGTTTTATAGCCAATCATCTTGTTTAAACTTTGGTAACATTTTAAGAACATTTCTATTTTATATTATTCAAAATAAGTTTGAGTAAGTAATTATTTTTTGTTGATGAAAGGTTCATTTATTAATTAATGACCAATTTATTTTTCTCATCAATGAAAGAGGGCACGTTTCAGTTTATATTTTCACACAAAATTTACTTTAAAATTTTTTTTTTGCTTTTTTTAAAAAAATATGTTACAGTTAAATATAATTCTTCACAGAGTCTTGAAAATATAAACAGACACCTTTGGCACAGGAACAAATTTTGCCTAATTTTTTTCAATCAAAAAATGCTGAAGTGAGAGTTGGGGGTACTTGGCTAAAAAAGTATATTTCAGGGGGTACTCCACTGGGAAAAGTTTGAGAATCACTGGACTAGTGCAGTAGAATTTTCTTGTTTTTTTGTTTTTTTTTTCCCCCCCCGACACATTGAAACTGTTCTACAGACCCAACATCATACATACTAAGACATGTGATTTTATTCCCCTTGTGACCATCTTTATTCCTTCTTCAGTTCCATTGGTTTCATGGTTGTACACTGCCATCTTGTGTCTCCAACACACAGTTCCATTTATTGCTACCGTCTAATGGAGTTCATGTGGTACATGTACTCTTATGTTTAACTTCTGTTGGTACCTCTGCATTTAAGAGTATGATGTGTTTATGATGTGAGGAGTTTAGTAGATGTAGAGTTGAAAAACACAATCAAATTATCGACAACAAATAGACGTGAAGGCTCTCCAGATGAAGTTCTGGTGGCACGAATTCAGATTGTAGTTTTTTTTTCCCTGCCTTTAAAACCTAGATGATCTCAATACATGGGTACATGTCCATTTATTTAACCAGGGCTGAGTCAGACCCAAAATTGCCAATGCCAGTACAGATACTGATCAGTAACTTTTTTAATAGAAAAACCCCAGACACCTTTTGCATAAATTTACAGTTTTATTTTTCAACTCTTGGTTTTTGTACACTCAAGTTTCACTCCCCAAAAAATGAAAAAAAAAACAACCAAAAAACAAACAACAATTTAGTACAACGTTTGTATGTCTGATAAAATAATATAATTAGCTTTTAACCTCCACGAGGTCACTATACCCATAACAGAATGAGACTTTTCCAAATTCATCTTCATAAGCTGCTCACTGTTATTCCTCTACACATGCTAAAGTGGATCATATCCTTATTTTACAGTTTACATGAAAACTCTGCTAAAGTCAGCTTCCTGTTTGTGCTGCAAACACCAGTTAGTTGTTGACAATGATCACTTCACTGGTTGTTTGAACCAACGCTTAAACCTAAACTAATGATATCAAACAGGACGTGAGCTCAGACTGAGGCTCATAACTACGTCACATCAAACAGTCCAGGTTACACAGACTTCAGTTTGATCAAAACTTGTCTTTTCATTCAAACAAGAGTTTTTCTGTGTCATTGAAATTGTTTGAAAAGTCACATTGAAAGGGTAATAAAAAAAAAACAAAACACTGTTCATTTCTCATAAACCAGCCACTTTAGAGCAAAAACATCTACCATTTAGTTAACATTTTTATTGGCAACCATTAAACAGCATAATACAGTGACTTTTCTGATGTATGAATTACATCTTCATGTCCTCAGAGAACTGACCACAAAAAATGAAATAATTATGAAATAATTAAAATCTCAAAGCATTCTTTAAATATGTCACAGATGAGGATAAGCTTCCTCTAATCAGATTCTTTAAATCAGCTTTTTTTTTTTTTTTTTTTTTTTAAATCTTATCTCCTTGAGTAGTCAAATTCTACTCACTCGTGTTTGGTCAACGGCACTAATCCCATTTTCTTACTCTTCTGCTTCCCTGCTTCATTCTACAGGTATCACACATTGACACAGTAAGAGGCATGAATATGGTTTAGGGTGAGTGGCCAATAAGAAAAACTCATCCATATAATGCATTGGTGGAATTTTATTAAAAGTGCACGCCTGCGCTCTCAAAGTGACTTTGAATGTCATGCGGGATGAAGTGGGCATAATGCATACATCAGAGTGGCCTTGGTGGAGGATGATTTGAACGGGCATACAGTCTGGCATTGGAACAGGATTATCCTTCCCGAGGCAACCATCCTCCTGAGTGTTGACATTCAGGGATGGTTGAGGACAGGCGTAAACAACACGAACATCAGAAATATTGTTTTAATCGATCATCGGCCTCTAAAGAGAACACTGGGAAGAGGAGGAGCAGGTTGAGCAGAAGCGACTGATGGCTGGAGGAACAGGTGGTGCATGGGGACCTTCAGAGCTGCACACACAAGAAAGCAATGCTGAGCCCACACTCATTTCTCCCACAAGAGCGCTTGACTCGTGGCAATCGATAAGATCATGAACTGCATCCACTGACTTACATATCATACATAATTTGCTTGCCTTCTGAATAGATTATTTTTACTGAGAGTGAGGTGAATTCAATTGACGATATTACTGATACTTGTGTACATGCATGTATGAATAATTTAAAATTATATCACGTAATTAAAGATAGCACAAATAGCATCAATAATTCGCAGTGGTAGCAATGTCATAACACTACTGTTCGATACAGCGCTGCCTGATAAATGATGATTTTCATATACTTTGAAAAGTGCAGGTTCTCTACTGTCTGTTTATAATGACACACAAATATGATTCCTTACCCATTTTTCTATATAAATCTAAATTTAAAAAATGTATAAAATATAGTGACAATTATTTTTATGATTATAATAAAAGCATGTCATTGTATTTAGTTATTTGATTTTTAAGTAAACAAAAGTATAAAAAAAAAAAAAACTAATGGAAAAAAAAATAGTCCAAATACAGGCTCTAAAAGGCCTAAATATTACAATGTATTTAAATACTTCTAGGAATGAATTATAAAGAATATCTTTTGCTTTCCAAAAACACCTCTTCCCTTGTTTTTCTCACGTTGAAGGTAAAATTGCATCAGAAAATAAAGTTGCCTAAACTGCTGAATACTTGGACTTTGATTTTTTTTTTTTTTTTTTTTTTTGTGGCTGCATCCACCTGAAATTGAAAGACCTTCTAACACTACCCACATAGTGCTTGTTTATTTTATTTTATTTTTTATTTTTTTACACCTATCAGGAGATCTGCTAAAGCCCTGATTTCCCGTAGACTAAGTGAATACTGATCCCAGTTTGGACAAAGAGGGGACGGGATGGGAACAGAACGAGAGAAGAAGACGAGGGATGCACGCTGGATCTCAGCCTCTACTATTATCCTGCTTTGTACTTCCTGACTGCAACCCGCCCACGGAGCAGCATTACAATACAGCTGCCATGTAAACAGTATTTTCCACCGCTAATGACGTCCAAAAAGTAGGCTACATATTACCCTGCTGAAAGGTCAAAGCAGCATCCCAGCACCACCTTAATCACCGATGCTGATTGCCAGATAATGGTTTGCATTTTCCGCTCCCCTGAAAGCATTTATTTCTCTCTGACAATACGCAGCAAATGGACTCTGTGATGGAAAGAGACAGGAGGGGGGGAAATAGGGAGCCAACAGAGGGGAGGTTTTTAGTTGTGAAGATATTTCTGCAGCTGCAGAGGTACACAACATCCCCTCGTCTGCCCGTCCCGCCCCCTTCTCTGGGATGCTCAGCACATGATAGTCAATGTAAACACACAAAGGCGTTTTCAGCTGTAGTATTCACGTGGATTGGCTGGACGCGGTAACAATTAACCCTGCACTTGCGAGCCATCCGCTTCCACGTGTTCATCCTCTCACGCCTCATATATTTGTGAGTGTGTGTGAGAGGGAGTGTGTGTGTGTGTGTGTGTGTGTGTGCGTAAAAGGCGCTACGGGGCTCCCTCTCTGTCCCAAACATCTGTGAAATTAACACACTTTTAATGCGCTCTGACCCAAAACTGTAACGGGACGCACTGTTTTGTTTTTTTTTTTTTTGTTTTTTTTTCGCAGCATCCCCCCTCTTCCCCCTCTCTGTCTTTTTCTCTCTATCCTCTCCCTCTCTCTCTCTGTCTCTCTGTGTGAATATTTTTCTTAATCATACTCTAAAGGAGTATAAAAGTAAAGACACCGGAAAACCAACCTTTATGCATTCCCGTAAACCTGTCTTTCAGTACAGTGAGTTCGTATATCTTTCCGAATTCCTCAAACAGGGGTTTCAGGTCTTTTTCCTCCAGGTTTCTGGGAATCTGCCCGATGAAAAGCTTGATGGCGTCGTGGTCCTTCATTGGAATGGTGTTCTGGCCGATGGTAAGCCCGTTCATCCTGCCGGCGCTGTTCGTGGTGCTGAATCCATTCTCTTGCTGCACTCCGTTTGCAGTGACTGTAGCCATCTTTCCTCAATGGGCCGGCGGCTGCTCTCTCTCTCTCTCTCTCTCTCTCTCTCTCTCTCTCTCTCTCTCCTTTCCCCCCTCTCTCTCTACAGTCAACTGCACAGAACACACTCCCCCTTTCGTTATATCTTCCTCTCTTCCCACTCCTCCGGTTTTCTCTCCCTACTCCCTTCTCTCCTTTTCCTCTTCTCCCTTCTAAACCCCCTTGTTTGGAATCAGCCTTATTTTTTTTTTTTTTAATGCTTTATGTATTTTCATCTTTTAACTCACCCCCCCCATACCCCCCACCCCCACTCCGCCTCCTCTGATCCCAACCCACCATCCCTCACCAACATCCCATCAGTTGCCACTATGCCCGTGACGTCAGCTCGTTCTCTTATCAACAAGTCCCGCCCATCTTGCATAATGAGAGCAGCTTCGGCCAATAGGAGAGCAGGATGACTGAGGGCCCCACAGGACAGAGTAAGAATGCAAACATTTGTGTAGAGTAGAAAGACATTTAAGATTTTGGACGTTTGTGCTTTTTTTTTTTTTTTGTTTTGTTTTTTTGTTTTTTGTGTCAAAATCTTTGTTATTTGTTTTCCAGACCGTAGTGCACAGGTGTTCAGTTGTTACAGACAAGTTGTATGAATAGACACATGTCAACATCTTAGCACATTAAGACAAGGAAGAGTACCACTAAAGAAAAATAAAACAGACAATAAACAAAAACAAAAAATAATCCCCAGTCACTGCCAGTGAGCTTTCGAATATCGATATTAGCCTGTCATAACGATGCTTGGAGTGTGGACTGGTAAATTGTGATAATGCCAAATGTTCACAAGGCCTGAAACATGTTTAAAAAGGGCCCGCTTGAATGCCGAAGTGAATACCTGACTTTTTCAAGCTTCAGGCAGGACATGATGTGCAGTTATTTTAGGCTTGTTTTGGTGTTTCAGGTATAAAAACTGTATCTAATATGTTGCAGCTTGTTTTCAAGCTATGCAAATATGTGTGAAATTTTGGAAAAAAAAAAGAATTTCATACAATATTATACAAAAGTCTTTAGCTTTGTTTAGTAAAGTTATAATGACCACACATATGCATTTCTCACTTTCTGTATTGCGAACCAATCTGGATATATGGGAAGTAGGTACAGCAGTAAAAAAAAACATTTTAGGGACAAAACCAGCTTCTATAAGCCTAAGTGGTATTTAGTGTGACCTCCCTTTACACTTAACATGTCTTTAATTCTTTTGTCCAGACAGTATGGGATTTTATTGCATTTGATGATGTTTTATAACAGGTCTCATTCAACGTGTCAGATGTTTGTGCTGTTTCTTGTCATGGGGTCAGGGGTCACACTAAATAATAACTTTTAAAACCTATCTAATTCACCTTTTTGTGTGTCTTTGAAGGCTATGCACATATTTTGTTGTTGTATCTGAAGAAACAAGAAAATGTATGTTCATTTCAACCCTGCAAAAACAATAAAGCTAAAAGTGGACTAAGACTTTTGCATAGTACTGTATATAAAAACATTGGTTAGGAGTCCTGTTCTGTAAAACACTGCTGGACCAGACCTAGGTGTTCTGGGATTTTTATTTATTTATTTAGATTAAATAATTGCATTCATTTGGCATTCAAGGTAATACAAAAGTCCCTGACAGCCTTTGAGAAAGAAAACCAGCAGGGCTGTAAGTCCTTTGTACCAGTCATGAAAGACACTGCTGTGAAGCCTTGTAGAAATGTTCTCTACAGCAGCACATCTCAATCCTGGTCCTCAGGAGCCAGGGCCCTGCTGATTTTCATTCTAACCATCTAAAGGAGACTATTTTACACCTGGGATGCCAGGTGAATGCTATTAACTACATGGGAGGGAAGAAAACCAGCACTCCACTGAGGATTGAGACTGAGAGCAACTGTATTGTGATACTGTTCTATACTCTATAGCTCTGGAAAAAATTAAGAGACAACTGCAATTTCCTGTGAAATCAGTATGTCTGTATGTATGACAGCCATTCCATTCCTGTGTCTGTTGAATTCCAACACAAGCACACCTTATTCTACTGAATAAACACCTGATCCATGTCTTATTTAAGAAGAAGTAAAAACCACTACTGTGGCCATCACTATCTTCTTACAATAGGACTAAAAACAGTGCTATAAGTACCACAAAAGTAACTGGAATCAAAATAACTTTTGAAAACTACTTGACTTCTGCTCTGACAATGTTCCCAAACTCTGAGGACTGGTTCTTCTATCAGGACTATGCTCCTGGCCTCAGCTAGGTCCATAAAGGTGTGGATGACGGACCACCAGATGAAGACCCTGTCATGGACCAGCCCAGTCTCCAGACCTGAACCCACTTTTAAAACTTCTGGAGGAAGATGGATGGTCACAAGCCATGGAACATTGCTGAGCTTCTTGAATTTCTCTGCCAGGAGCTCCATAAAGTCATCCAACAGCAATGGAGGAGAGCCAAGACACATGAAAGCTGTCATTGAAAATCAGTTTATTCCACCAAATATTGATGTCTGAACTTTTCCCAAGTTACAACGTTAGTATTGTGTTGGTTAGAAATGAATATGAACTGGTTTTCTTTGCATTATTTGAGGTCTGAAAACACTGCATCTTTTTGTTATTTTGACCATTTGTCGTGTTCTGCAAATACATGCTCTAAATAACAATACTTTTATTTGGAATTTGGGAGAAATGTTGTTGGTAGTTTAGAGAATAAAACACAAATGTTCATATTACTCAAATACATACCTATAAATGGTCAATTCAGAGAAAGTGATAATTTTGCAGTGGTCTCTTGTTTTTTCTAGAGCTGTATATGTTGTTCATAGTACAAAAAGACCACTTTAAGATTAAATGGGAGTAAAGCAAATAACAAAAAAACAACAACTAAGCTGTATGTTGTAATGTTTGGGTGGCACAAACCTCATCTCTTTTTCAGTTTCATTTCCCTATATTTTTAAATACGTGGATGTCCAACACACAGATACACAGTTAACATGGCACCATTGAAAGTTGATCTCTTTAACCTTCAAAGACCCAAATAGCCACTGGCAACTAAAAGGATCTGCTGATCTGAAATGTTTAATAACTGTTAGACCACTAATCCTAACAATACATGTAAATAGTTCAGGAAAATGCAGTTTGTCATCTTTTCATGGTCATCAGATGTGACCCATTTGGACATTCAGAGGCTCTGTAGTGAACGTGGAAACACTGTCATCTTCTGCAACATTGATTCACCATTAAAACCCATGGAGATGGATCAATGACAGTGGATGTAGATGCTTGTTTTTATGTTCAGTAAATGATATCTTTGGTAAAAAAAATAAATAAATAAATAAATAAATGCATAAATAAAAAAAGATAAATTAAATATAGGTAAAGTTATTTTCACAATTTTTTTTCACTGAAAAATGGAAAATGCAAAATAATATTACAATACATGATTCTAAATTACTTAACCCTCTTATTATCCTCAAATATTACTAACACATTTTGCCCTTGGGGTCAATCTGACCCCAGGGATATTTGCCTCCAGAAAAGGAGTTACATAAAATTGTTGACCAAGTTTTTGTGTCTGGCACTTTGTTTTTTATTATTATTATTATTATTATTATTATTGTTATCATTATTATTATAAATATTGAACTTGAGATGGTCATTTTAGAGGGTAAGCATGTGTAGTTGGAAAGGCTTGGATGTGATCAACTCGCACACCTACATTGGCTTCTTCATTTTGGCAGGAGTTCATAAGTCAGGTTGTTTCCCACATGCCCACACCACGAGAAGTATCAAAGTTCTGGTGGGAATAGTTGTTTTCCCCACCCCCCCTGTTATGTATCAACTCAAAAGTATCAACTCTGCACCTGCAGGCGTGGGGATGTTCGGTCACACACACAGACAGATAAAACAGCTTAGGGTCAAACTGACCCCAGAGGAACACTAATGCATGCAATATGTGTTCAGCACCTTGAAAAAATAGCATCGTGATAATTTTATGCTTAATCAGTTATCCCCATCAAATTAGGAAAAGTCATGAAATATGACGCAAAACAATGTCAACTATTATTTTTTTAATGATAAACATTGAATGGGGGCAAACTGACCCCAAGGATAATACGAGGGTTAAAAAAGGTTAAACAGAAACATTCATTTGGGAGCTGCCACAAAAGTAGCGTTGGGTCTTTATGAGTTAAACTATTCTGACCTTGTAATCAAGAAGAAATGTATGTTTCATACATATTAAAGGGGTCATATTTATCTAAACCCACTTTTATTAGTCTGTGATTCATTTATTTATGTATTTGGACCCTAATAGTTCATAAAGTTTGAATTTGAACCCTCCAGATGCTGCAAAGATATCTTTAGATTCATTTGGCCAAAAATCAAGTGGATTTCTACAACCTGTTTGAATTCCTTCTTCATTTGTTATGTCTATAACTACTTATGTCACAACATTTGAACATATAAGGTCAAGACGTCCGACAACATTTCTCCAAGTACGACATAATTGTTTGTCAGCAGCAGCGGTTGTAGTCCATACTGAAAATATGTCCAAACTTT
>JAPQRP010000019.1:45473963-45491233 GCA_037367295.1 Apogon hyalosoma
TGATACTGAGGTCAGCAGACTGAGATGGACACTCCTTCACCTTCACTTTTTTCTGCTGTTCCAATGACAGGTCGACTCGGCCTTGTGTTTTGGGTCATTATCATGTTGGAACATTCAAGACTGTCCCATGTGCATTCAGTCAGGGTGTGTAAACTTATGAGAACAACTGTAGAAGGATCTTAAAGTACTGTTAAAATGTGAAAAAATTTGATTCACAAATAACAATAAAGTAGAGAGGCTACAATACGTAATATATAAATATTATAAACAACTCAACAAAACTAAAGGTCCCACCAGCTCATCCTACAACTGCAGGAGATACAAACCCCACAAGACAAACTTAAGCACTTTTACCTTTAGCCCCATAGTCAGTTGCAGTGAATTCCCCTCTGTACCCACCTGGAATTAAAAAAACATCAGCATATTTTGCACGAGGTATGTCTGTCCCATATCTTGGTCCTCACTGAAACCAGTGCAGATCTGGATCAGGTTGCTGCAATATTAAAAAAGTTATCTTTACTATTGGAACTTTGTGACATGTTTGTGATTTTCTTTTTTTTTTTTTTTTTGAATGAAAGCAGTTATTGATCTGTTAAAGATTACACTCATGCTGCACAACAATATCTATCAACATGATCAATTTCTTGGTGATCTGGGAGATGATGTTGATAGGGGGCCTGACCTCAGTTTTGGTTATAAAGTACCTTCATAATTGTTTATTACAGTCACGTTTCATTACTTTTTAAAATAATATTTCTTTCATTGTAACATGTGCAACAACATTAAAATGCCATCCAGTTAGAAAAACAATAAAGGATCATATAAAACAACTAGAACAAGTGGTTCCAGGCACAACAAACCCCACCCCTCTCACGTATTGTATCTGATTTTGGCATCGATCCAGCTGATGTCATCATGTCTATGCATGTGCTGATGTCAGCATAACAATTGCCTCAATATATGTACCAAGTTTGAAGTAAATTGAGACTAAATTAATTTTTTTTTAGATATTATAAGCCCATTATAAAATTTAAAAAAAATCATAAAAAATAAAAACTTTGACCCACTTTTCCCAAAATGTAATGACATCTATTCTGGGTCACTAGCAATGTATAAACCCAATTTGGTATGAATTCAACCAATAGTTTTGCTGCTACAGACATTTGAAATTTCACCCATTATAAGTAAATGGGGAAAAAAAGATTTAAAAAATGTGTACAAAATTTGAATTTTGACCTACTGTTCCCAAAATGTAATCAGATGTATTCTGTGTCATTGGCAATCTATAAACCCAATTTAGTATGAATTCAACCAATAGTTTTGCTGCTACAATGTAAACAAACAAACAATACCCAAAAACAATACCCCTTGCCTCCCCTTCGGGGGGCGGGGTTATACATACAAAAAAAATAAAGAACATGTACACAAAAAACCATACAAATAGTCAAATATTGGGAAAGTAATGAGCTGTTGGAACTATGTGCACTGCCATTTTAGGTCTTATAGACCCATGTATATTATTCATATAAGACTCATCCATACCTACTCAAAAAATTAAATAATGATATAATAAACAATATAGGCAAGGCAAGGGAAGTTTATTTATATAGCACATTTCATGTACAAGACAATTCAAAGTGCCTTACATAAAACATTAAAAGTATTACAGCAGGGAAGCAATAAAAAGTATAGGCATGAAAGGAAAAAAAAGTGATATATATGTATATATATATATATATATGTGTGTGTGTGTGTGTGTATGTGTGTGTATATATAAAAGCAATTTCCAACAGGTGATGATAGCCTAGGACGTTGAATTAAAGTATTATTATGAAATTATTTGTAAGTGTGGTGGACACCATCTAAGGAGGTCAAAGGTCTGCAGGCTCTGATTGTTTAGTTTTGGTCTTTGAATGAGGCATTTGAGGACACTGGGATCTCACACCATGCAGCTCAACACATAGAGCACAGTGGAGCTTACACAGCACTCTACCATTGTCAGGCTCAATGCCACACCTTGCGCCAACAGCCTGCACTCAGTTTCCATCAGCTGTAGCACACAGTCTGGCATCGCAGCCAGTCAAATATTGTAAATAGCTTTACTCCCTGTTTATGACGGCAGAGTGTTTAGTCATATTGGCTTTTTTTTTTTTTTTTTGTCTTATAATGCTAGTGATAGGGGTGGCTTGATTAAGGTGGATCTGTGTGTTGACTTTGACAGCTTTAGGTGTTGTGGTGCTCCCTTTGGCAGCAGCAGAAACATACATTGTTAACAGGCGTCTTTATGTCACCACATAGTTGTCATCTCGGTCTATTTTTACTTTGGTGGAGGCCCGGTAGAATCAGCGACGTGGCATTTGAAGCTCAGGCCGTTGACTCACAAACAGCACTGCTTCACAGAGCCTACACAACTAGTTCACAAGCTGTTCTGCTGCACATGTTGCCTTCCATCACGCCGCTTTGAAAAGACTGAAATAAAGTAACGTGCTCCCTAGTAAATCTGTTTTTCATTAGCATTTAGCACTGTGCTGTGTACACTGTTTGATTTCAGCACTCTGCCTTTGGAGCTTTGGCTCAACACATCAAAACTCCTACATCTCTTTACAACTCTCAGAACCTTTGGAAGATCCATTCTCATATTTTAGTCCATAAATAGGAAAGACAGAGTAGATGTAGGGAAACACATATGCTAAAAAGGGAATTTAAAACAGCACGTGAATGTTATAGACCACAGAACGAAAAAACACACAAAAAAATGCTGTTATAGCATAAAAACATACACTGTAAGATGTAAAACCTAAAAACTAATATACATATTTTTTTGTCATTTATAAAGTTACCTGAACTGCATTATTTTAATTTGTATATTATTATATTTGTATTCTGAAACTGTTGTCTCTTTTAATTCTACTTTTAACTAATGGACGTTCTTTGTGTTTATCTTCACCACACTGATTTGCTTTTGTCATTGACATGCTCAGTATACAAATAAACTTACCTCCCTATGCCTGTTTGCCAATAGGTGGCGCTGTAACTCAGACAGTTGACATGTAAATGTTTTCAGACCAGGACTCTTGCGCAACATGTGAAGTCTGGTGCCGATTTGACCGTCTCCATTGTACATTCATTACAACTACAACGTTCAAGTAATGAGAAGAACTGGAAAATCTTTTCGTTGCAAAGGTTGTTAGTCACGCTGACCATAATTGAAATCATTCATGCAAAGTCTGTAGAATGATCAGAAATCAATAAGGAAATCAATGCAGTATTGGACCAATAACACTGGACAACAGCAACAAAACACTTTTCATCTGCTACTGAGTAGAAAAAGACCGTATCTTGACTAAATCAGGCACACTGATTCCAAATCAGAACTCAGAATTTTTAGTTATGTGAGCATGTAAAAAACAGTTTTGAAGCAACACCTTTAATTGTGTGTTCACACAATGAAGACAGTATATGCTAAACTGGTCAAATGCAGTTATAGATAAGAACATCAAGCCAATACAGTTGTGGAAAAAATTATTAGACCACACTTCTTTTCTTCAATTTCTTGTTCGTTTTAATGCCTGGTCCAACTAAAGGCAGATTTGTTTGGACAAATATAATGATACCAACAAAAATAGCTCATAGTAGTTTAATTTCAGAGCTGATATCCATCCATTTTCCATGTTTTCTTGATAATAACCAAAATCACTTCAGTTCTTCCATCAATATCTATGTCATTGTACTGACAAAAACTGTGCTTTTATTCATTCCATGTTTTCTTTTTTGTCTGTTTTAGTTACGAGACACACAGGAGTTAGGACTGGATTGCATAACCATTGTTTTTTGGTGACTTTTGGTGGTCTAATATTTTTTTTCTGTGAGTGTATAAGAATAAACCCTAAGTATCAGAGCCCATCTGCTTAGTTCAGAATTGTTCAGAAATGTTCCAGACCTTGCTCTTGGGTTGTGATGGTTTCCTGCTATAGGAGCCAACAGTAATCACTATCACCTTTGGATGGAATCCCTTTGGTACCTGATTTCCATGTCACAAATATCTTAATGACATTGCTCACCATATGCATCACTTTCATCACCCTAACTGGGTGGAAAAATCTAGGTCTTGTGTAGAAAATTTATTTTGAGTGACATTCTGCTGCCTATTCCTTCATATGCTTTGAGCATGTCTTCAACTTGATAATAATTTGGGGCTGTATTGTTGCCAGAAAAACTTGGAGGGGAATATAGGATCACCATGCAGTTCTCCAATCTGGGCTCCAGTGAAAATTCCAACTTTCAGCTTTGCATCACTTTGGACTAAAGTATATTTTTCCAGGTATTGGAAACATCTGAATTTTGAGCATTCCGAATTTTTAGAACTAAAACGCATCATATGCTGCTAAATGGTTACATACTGATTTGTGCAATATTTCAAAATCATGACATGCTGGAGGAATTCTGATTCACAATGGGAATCTGTTGGTGATGTGTTGTGTGTCAGGTAAAATCTAATAAAATCTGGTATTTTCTTCATGGTAGAAAAATTATTCTTGACTAACACAAACAGAATCGATCATTGTCTCAATGAAGTCGTATCAGCTTCTATTCCTACAGATGCTTCACATCCATTCCATATCATTCAGTCCTTCTAGAATGGAGATTCCACTCCCATCACCTTTTCCTTTCATTTGTCAGCCATTGGTATGTTGTAGGTGCAGCGTGAACCTCAGTGTGTGTTCATATCTGTGTGTGGTGTGTGTACCCTATATTGTCTGCACTAACCTGAGTATGTGCTAGAATCCAAGCCAACCTCTTCTAAGATGTCTGAGGACCTCAGGGGCTCAACATAATATTGTTGTTTTCTACTTATTTTCTAAGAACGTTCCATTCCCAATAGTGTGCTTCCATCCAATATAATACTGTTTATTGTGCTGGAAGGACAGGATATGTTTGTTTTGCAGTCTAAAGGATAGGTGTTTTGTGTCTCCAAGCAGTCAAGGTTATACATTGAATACGTATAACTACACTGACAACTGCTAGATGTTTCAGTTCATAAACTTTTCATATGTTTTATTTTTTTATACAACATTTTACTATATTATATCCCTTAATCTGCTGAAGTGAAGCAGACTGTCTTACTATTTAACTCTGTTCATCATGCAAGTGTTGCTGAATTACTTTAGTTGTTACAGTCCTAATATTCAGGCGCTGTTCTACAACAGCAAATTAGAGAGATATTGTTCTATGAGTGTTTCATAAACTGATCAGCTAATGTTGACCTTAGGCTAAAACTACATCAGAAATAACATTTATTTACAATTATGCTTCTCTAATGGGTACAGTTAACAGTGCTGTTTTGTTGAGCAAGCGATCTGTATAATGGCAGTTGCTTGTATTTTTTCCGATATACTGAAAATGTTTTGTCAGAATGGGCTAGGATTAAGTTTTGTGGTATTCACCTTGAGTGGAATGCTTAGCAGTAAATGAAACTGGTTTCTGTAAATGCTCTAAAATAGCATAATGTTTCTGGTGAGAAAGTCCAGGACAGAGAAATGGCAGGTGTCTGCTGTAAAAAAAAAAAAAAAAAAAAAAAAGTCTAAATTCTAGGAAAGTGTTTCTAATAAAATAAACCTCCTTAATTCTTAGACTACCGAGTTTCATACTTAAGAGAGACTTCAAAGGCATTAGGTAAAACTGTCAACCAGCCAGCCAGATTGCATCCATTGTTCTCCTCTGATAGATCATTTGCAACAATCCAGAGATAAATCTGCTTTCTATTTTTGGGTTCTGACAGCCTCTACCTGTATCCAGCCGCCTGCTAGCCCCCACCCAGACAGTGACTGGCCTAATGTCTGGTCGCAGTGGCTTCCTTGAAGCGCTCCTGCAAGTTAATAAATTCTAGGCCATCTGTTTCCATACAGCCTCTTTCCATTACCAGGTGCCCCCCCTCCTTGGACCTCTATCTAATTAACTTTCCTCTCTCTGCCTCTCTTTGTGCCCACATTCAAACTGGGAAAAGGGAGGACAGAGAGAGTGAAAGAGGGGAAAGGTAAATTTGTTTAACCTGATGTTTTGAGGCAAAGTAAACAATGCAGTAACCTAGTTAGCTGCAATGCTTTTTTGTGTGTGATTTAGCAGTGATGTTATTAATAACCATGTGAGTCTGAAGGGTACTTAACCATGCAATAAAGAGATGGGGCATTGAGTGCCACTGTTGTGCCTTCGCTTTGGAGAGGAACACTAATTGCTAGTCCGGGAATCTAATGAAAATCCTCCAAACAAATAACAAAGCAGACAGTGAAGAGTGTACAAAGTAGAACAAAGGGAGGAGAGCGATGCAACGAAGAGAATATATGAAATAATTATAGCAATAAACACTGTTGGTATAGCTATTAAAGGCAGTTAATACTTCACAGACAGTGAACCAACATTAATTCAAAGTCATGGGGATAAACAATGAAAATGCCAAGCATGAATTGAAAAAGGTATTAAAGATCAATAAAACAAGTATTTATAGTATGAATAAGGTAGATAAAAACAAATATATAAAAAGCCTTTATGTGAAACAGGTTTTAGGAAGAGATTTAAAAGCTGACCCCAAGGGACATGAAATGATCTCATTTCATCATCGGATGGGTTTTTATCAAATAAACATCTGCAGCATGTTCCTCTCTTACAGATTTTCTGTCCTTTCTTTGGATAAATGCTGTTTCTGAGGACAGAAATGACAGTGGGAGGAAAAACAGCTCTCTGACACTGAAAAGACTAGCAATGCCCACAGCATATAACGTTTTTAACTACTTTTTGCTCTCACAATCTAACTGAAAGCATCAACCATCAAAGCCATTAGGGTACCAAAGTGCCCCTGTGGTTTTGCCATTAGCCTGTAATATATTGCCAACAACGTGCCACAACAGCACACAGCATCAACATACATACACTGGGAAAAATGTGGTACATAAATAGCAAAGTCTAAACAGCACATCACTTCATACAAGGTTAGGAATTCCCATTGTGGAGGACAGGTAAGTTATGTGCCTACATCAGGCTGTAATGTTCCCAGAGAAGATGATGCTACTTTTTATGGCAATGCTGTTGACTATTCACGAAAAATCGTGAAGGTGGCTGTAGGAGATTAGATGCCTCTTGTTGCAGGAAACCCTTGTAAGTCCAACTGGTAATTTTCATGTTTCTACCTGAGCTGAAAGTTTATGTGGTTCTTTATAGGAAGTACCAGCTGTGTGACCCTAAGGCCCACAAAATCTATTCATAAACGACAATAAGGAAGCATGGTTGTCAATATGAAAATAAGGCTGCGTTTCAAAGATACAAGGTTTCTACCCAGTGGCAACGATATTTCTGACACATGTTGGAGGCATTCCCATTTGCATGAATCCTATGCATATTACATCGCTCCGACCTGTTGGCTACAGCGGGAAATTGTCATCATCGGTTGCAGGCAATAATAGTAAGTTACTGCTGCTTGTCATATGCCATCCTGCTTCTGCCATAATTTATGTGCATGGAACCATTGTCTTCTAGCCCAGGGGGCATTTTGTATGCCTACGATTTCAGTTTATGACGCAAGGAGCATAGAACCTCTACCAATGCCAAATAACCCAAAACCTGGCACATGGGATGAGAATCTCCTCTCCAAATGAATGTTTCGTTTCCCTCCATGAACTGAATCTGTAAAATGTGGTGGAACACACAGCCTTCCTGTTGACAGAGTGAAATGGAAGTGTATGAATGAAATGGAAGCAAAGTGATCAGAACAGTTTAAGCCTCTGAGGAGCTCATCTGGAAGGACATGTCCCTCATTACAGCTGTTTGGAGAGAAGTCTGGTTTTGCCAAACACACTCTATGTCCTCCACCTGCAGCAGGTCAGGGAGGGAGGGAAAAGTCTCTGACATGACCTCCAGTGAAGTGTGCATGTCGGAAACCGCTGGAGATTGGGGGCGTAACCAATGCTGAAGAGGGAGAAACACATGCCTCCCAATCAGCCATGAAATGCAACCTGGCACCAATTGGACTAGACCTGCAGGGAGCCTCAATGGACTTAAGCCTGCAAAACAACAGGGAGGGAGGGACGGGTGGAGGGTGAGGAATGGAGGCGGGGGGGTACGGAATGGGTTGTGGGGTGCGAGGTCATTCTACCTCACAGGGTGTTTTATTAATGTAATTAAACACGGGCGAGCTCTCTGGCTCCGCATCATAGCTGACCTCCACAGCAGTGGGAAGAGATGAAGGGAGGAAAAAGAGGGAGAGGCAGACAGAGAAAGGGAGGAGAGGGAGGAAGAAGGATAGACAGCATTCAGGGGAGAGAGGTAGGGATAACAAGGACGTGAGATTGGCAGGATAAGGCAAGATGAAACAAGTGAGGACAGGGCTAAGCAAGATAAAAAGAGAAAGATGCAGCATGATGCATGTGTGGGAGGGGGAGACATGAATTTAGTCAGAGAATTAGTTCATGGGACAAGGCAACTGAGCCATAGAGGAGTCAAGGCCAGGGCATTTGAGGAAAGAAAGGTCAGCATCGGGGCAAACATAGGCCTCTGGGCCTGGTACAAAATGTGAGGAATGTCATGTAATCATATTAGACACAGTTCGCTGCTCTGTCTAAACACAGAGCCGTGCTCTCTCTGTGCAAAATGATAATGTGGCTTAATATCTTTAATATCTCTTTTTTTTTGCTTTGCTTTCTTTTTTCAGAATAAAAACTACTACTCAGTTACTTTTAAAAATAATTCTTTCTTTCTTTCTTTCTTTCTTTCTTTCTTTCTTTCTTTCTTTCTTTCTTTCTTTCTTTCTTTTCATTCAGCCTTTCTTAGTAGAATTGAGATAGAAGCCTCATTTGCAAAGTTGCCAAGAAAGAACAAGAAACTGATGATAAAAATGAAAGAATTATTCTACATCATTTTATTTCTTGTTCGCTGTACCATAGGAGTGGACAGAATCATCAAAATGACATATTGAATTAAAAATTAAGTAACTGAGAAAGAATTCATAAGGCTTCAACCAGCTCATGATCAGACTACTGACTGAAATGAAAATCAGCTACTTATGAATGAAAAATGTCTAAATTACTGCATTATATCACTTCAGCAGACATAGGGTCCACAAGCACTCAAACCACAGTGTTACTACTTTTAATTTTCTCATTTATTTCTTGATTCTCTGTTTTTCAACCTCCACATTGCGTAGTTGTGTAGTTTTAACCACACCTTGGCTGTACGCGGCTGCAACTTGAGGATATTCTTATCGTGTTTTGCAGGTAAATACTATCAGACACAGGAGGAAGTCATTATCTCAGCTCCATTACACCAGCTTCTCCCAAAAATATTCTCAGCGCAAAACAAAACAAGTCAAACCATGATTTGCGAGATCTCCCCATCTTTTAAAAAATGTGCGTGTCTCCGTCTTTTGTGTCATTCAATTGGGGTTGAACTCCATCACACATGCAGGTAAATAGAAAGAGTTATGCTTAGAAATGCAGAGTAGAAGCAGGAGGGAATCCAATAGGCCAGGGCTTTTGAAGAGTTATGCTGTGAGGGAGGGTCGGCAAGAATTCACCACTGTATTTGACAGCTTGAAGCACACCGCGTCACAATCCATTTCTCATCTCCACAGCCTACATTAGACGCCTTGTCACAATAATTACATTTCTCTGTATTAATTGATGACTTATAATGGAAATAAGAGCTGTCGGGGAATGTATCAAACTACAGCAACAATAATAGCAAAGGCAATATCCAAACAAATATCAAATGGACAAATGAGGGAGAGTATTAGACATGACTGATGAGCAGAGCAGGCCCAACCACGTAGTGTGTACGTGCTGGGGGAATTCTGCTATTGTGTGTCTGACAAGGCTGTTTGTGTCTCTGTGTGTGCACATATAGTATATATTAAACACGGATTGTGACTGTAATAAGTGTGTGTTACGTGTGATGATATGCATGGATTTTAGTAGCTAATAAATTACTATCCAATAATGCTTATTTCAGTACACAAGACGACATAATCCCATTCATCTGTAAGCTTTCCTATTGTCATCAGCGTTTACACAGTATAATAATAATGTAGAAACACAATTGTTATATCATTGCCGTGAAACTTCATTCCCCCCTTTCCACAAAATAGCATTTGGTGTTTTTATTGCTGCTGTTGGTGTTGCTTTCAGGACATATTTACAACTGCTATGTTTAAGATAAAGGTATTCTTAAGTCTAATGAGCTGAGAAGACATAACACACAGCTTACAAGTGGGACCAGGCACAACAAATCCTTCCCCTCACGTATATTTTGCCCATTATAAGTAAATGGGAAGATTTTTAAAAATCATAAAAAAATGTGAACTTTGACCTACCTTTCCCAAAATGTAATGACAGTAATATAATCTGTTCTGGGTCACTGACAATCTATAAACCCAATGAAATGAAACCAATAGTTTTGCTGCTAAAGTGTTACCAAACAAACAAAGAAACAAACTGAACAAAAAACAATGTGAACAAAAACAAATGTGTACAAAAGGTGTTGCTTATTTTAGTTCAGGGGCCACATACAGTCCAATATGATCTAATACGGGTCGGATCAGTACAATAACAACAGTGAAAAAGGTCAAATTACATTCTGAAAATGCTTACATCTACAAGGTATAGTTTAAAAAAAGTTATTTCATGAACAACTTGAAATTTCTTAGGAAAAGCAAGTGCAGTTTTAACAATATTATCCCTCAGCTTCTCATTTATATATGATCATTACATCTTATAGATCCCAACAAATCAACAAAGGCACAAAATATTTAGTAACAGGCATAATATTGTTAAAATTGTGCTTAAGACAGTTTAATTTGTAAATGTAAATGTTCTCACGTAATTTTACTTTTTTACACTAAAACAAAGAGAAAAAATTGGAGTTGTCATTATTTATAGGTTACTGGTCCAACCCACTTGAGATGGAATTGCTCTGTATGTGGCCCTGAACTAAAATGACTGACACCCTTGATTGTTAATATCTTCAGTGTAATTTTTGCACTTTATAAATTCATCTCATGAGGTGGGACCCATGGACGGAATGTTTGACACCCTTGATGTATACAATTAGAAAGTCTACCAATTAGAAATTCTACAGCGTCCTGTAATCATCTTGTCTTTACCACTAATTTATTTCAGCTTTCGTCTCTGCCTACTGACATTGTCTTTTTCTCTCGCTCTGATCTGATTTTTCGTCTGTTTATCTGAACATATTAATTAGTGGAGTTTGGACAGTTTTAAAAACCGCACATATAATTGTGTTACTACTGTGCATTCACATAATCACACTGCCCTTCTAAATGTCACAACTAGCAGAATTGAACATGTTTACGAATTGCTTGGTCCTAAAATTGCATTGATGATCATCCATGAAATTATATTCTCGTCCACATCAAAAAAGACCTTTACTTTTAACCTTGACTCTGAAGCAGCCAAAAGAACTGAACTGGCAGACACATCACTCTGAGCACAGCAGTTAGTATCTCACAGATATACCTTGGCATCAGACCATGTAATATCCTGGATGTAACATCTAGGTTTGCACGAAGCATTCCATAAGTGCAGGTATTTGTGTATATGCAACCTGTTTCATATTTTGAGAGAAAGTCCCTGAGAGAAAAGAGTAGATGGTTTGAAGAGTGAAATATAGAACTAGAGGACACTGATGTGCTACAGCGATAAAGCTGGAGTTTCCTTCAAATCCTAAAAAGTGTGTGCATAGACAATAGTACAAATAGTACAAATGCCAAACACAGTTTTAATTTCTCAAGGAACACAAACCTATCACCAAGTTGCTAACGTTGTGGTAATAGGTCATTTTTCAACTGTAATATATACATATACATACAAAAACACTATCCACTGCAAAGAACATTCCATAAAAAACTAAAATAGAAATAAAAAATGAACCTGAAAATTTTTTTGCATTATGCTGTTTACAATGAAAACAACTGTTTAATGTAAAAAAAAAAGCCAGAACTTTTACTTTCCTGATTCTTGGGAAGACAAAATTTATTACTACACTATATTACACTAACAATATAAGCCTCATAAGAAAAAATGTAAGTTTCCTCTATTGCCGTGTTTTCACTATGTGGAACCGCTCGACTCGACTTGGCTCAAGTCCCAGGTACTATTCCTGGAGACTGTTTCCATTACAGGATACTACTGAATTTAGAGTACCTGGACGTCATAGCGATGTGGCACGTGACTTCCATGACGTCTGCTCAGAGAGTTACTGATAAACTCACTCATTGCCTGTTGCCCTGTCAAGCTCACGCTGAATTTTTTCATCTGCCATCAACGGCAGAAATGTCTGAACCTCCTCGACCGACCACATTGTAGTGTGGCGGGCTGCCGTCATGTGGATTAACCTACCGGTATATTTACTGTAAACTTCTGAATCTGTTTTTTTTTTTTTAATGGCAGGTCACACATTGATGATGCAATGACAGAGACAACTCTCTGACCAATCAGTGGTCTGCAGTGTTTACACGTCATGTTTTAGTATCTCTTCACCCGTTTTGGAACCTCGGCGAAGCAGGTACCAAAAAACTAGTACCAGGTACCAGATTTGAGGTTCTTTTATATAATGGAAACGCAAAAAGGCCAAGTCCAGTCAAGTCAAGCCGGTACCACATAGTGGAAACGCGGCATAAGACAAACCTCTATACGTAATATTTGTGCTCATGTTGTCATATGACGTTTGTGTTGAAGTGTATTTTGTACTTGGGGGTAGTTGTGGTGATGTTAGCTTCAGAGATGACTAAGGTAACAGCTGTCTCCACTGCCCACATCCATGATAACAGCCTTATTTCGATATAAGTGCTTCAGTGAAACTGGGTTCATTTTGGTACCTGGCACTTTTCCAGCCACAAACACAAAATAAAAGAGACATTTAGACATATTTCCCTGAGGATGTACTTAATGATGACCTCAGATAAATGCAAAAAATATATAATCTTGCTCTGAGCCATCCCAAAATTAATGAATTTTTAATTAGATGTTGGGGCCAAAAATAGGACCAAAATTGGGACAGGAGAAGCTACCTGGACTTGATACACATGGCTTGAAATGCTCTTATATACCGCTATAAATAAAGACACTGTGTTAAATTTGTTGATCCTAGTGGTTTTTCTAAACCAGACATATGGGTTTTTCATGAATCCGCAGTCTCATTCCAGGTTTTGTGTGTAACCCATCATGTCCACTTGCGTTACATGCAGAACCTGTCCAGTTAAACGCATATAAATTGCAAATGATTTTGCAACAGCAGTCATTTTTGTCAAACACTCTGCCTTGCATAATTAGTTCAATTCCCAAAATGTACCTGTGAAAGAATAAAGAGATATTAAAAAAAATAGTAGCACGTAATTTTCGTGTCCTTTTTACCATGTTACATACGGATTTTTATATTAAATATAATGTAAGATAATATAAAAATGTGTTTTATCTGAAAAATAGTTTCTCTTTTATCTCAGTCAGCAGTACTTATTTTTCAAATAGACCCAAAGTGCTTCCAAACTTGCTTCATAACATTAATCTACATCTGGTTTGAATTTTTAGCCCCATGTCCTGTTTTTAGGACCAGTTTCATAGAAGCACCCGTACTCATTTCTATGCAGAACATCTTTAGTTCTTTACAGCTTCTCCTCTGCTCTTCTACAGTAGCAGCAGTGTACAACAACAGCCACTGAGAGTTTACAAATGTAATCAACTAACATCAAAAACTGACCAGATAACGGTGCAACAAAAACCCCAACATAAACATCACATATAAGTGCTGTACATGAGCATGTGGGAGTCCTCCATACTGGCAGGCTTTGGCCTTTAACTCTCATTGATTTCACACTTTACTCCTCCTCATGTTTCATATGCTGTATGTTCCATTTTTGTATTCATGTGTAGCTGTTGATGCCTGTAAGTGAAATACAGCGATCCAAAGGTTATTGTTTTCTAATCTGTTTTTAGGGTTATGTCATGTATCTCCTACTATTGTAATAATTCAGTGCACATTTTGTATCTATTTGGGTCCATTTTTTGTTCATCTTTTCTACTTGTACTACATCCACTTTTTCTGGTGTATACTAACCTTTTATGCATAGAGTTTATATGTCAATAGGTCACTGTTATTCTGCTGTAATTCATAGAAGACAGTCAATTTTTTTGTCAGATTAATGAAAAAGCAATCACTTTTTACCATTTACTGATCTATAGTAAAATAATTAATGCCAACTTTTTAACCCTTTATCCCTTCTATGGCGTTAAAAACATTTCCCTCTTCTTTTTTTACTTTCGGTCTAATGGATAATGCAGAGTATATTGGAAGATATGTGTTGATAAAACGATGACAAAACACCTTTTGGTCTTAGCACTGTTCACATACATCAGATTGTAAGTCTTCAGGTTACCAGCATGAAAATTTTAGCAGCATAAAAAGGCTCCACACAATTGGAAGATGGTAAGAATCAATATCTACGTCACAAAAATCAATTAAAAAAGAAACCAAGATGTTGACAGGGGACACATGAAACTTCTTCCAATTGTACTTCAGATAACTAAAATTGAGGCTGGTTTATCCAAATACAGAGATATTTATTACAGCATGTTCTGTAGTTATACCATATTTCTGTTGGAAATATGAAGCCAGACTTGTTTTTACCGCCATGTACTTAGTCACTGAAATTCCTGATTCCAATACGGCACATTAGACCAAAGCACATTCAGACATAGTCCAGTGCATGTGCATTAAGGGCAAACTATAAAGTATTCCACATAAAAAAATGACAAGTTAGTGAACATCTTGAGCAAGGAAGGCGACAAGGAAACAGTTTAGGAGTTATAAGGGCATCTGCTTGGCTCTCCTTCGCTCTTGGAGCTGAATCTCTCCTTCTTCCTTGTTTCTGGCATCTTTATCCAAGAAAGACAGATGGATTTCCTTCTCCCTGGATAAACACTCTTGCACACATAAACACACACTTTAATGCCCATGCATGCATTTATGCCCACACACATATATAGCAGTACACAACCAAAGGCGCAAATAACTTACAGACCACAGACATAGTGACTTTGACAAACAAATACACTCCAGCGGGCACACACTCGGTGCTTGGGAGATGGACAGCTGTGCAAATATGCCCGGCCCTCATTCTTGGGATCTGAGTAGCGTTCCAACCACAACAGCAAATATTTCCCCTGCTGTCATCTTCTCTATTTTCTCTCTCTTATTCATCCAAAACATGCCCAGGAAATGGCAAGAGAGGTTGAGCAGCTTCATGGTACCGCCAGGAATCGCCATATCCCTCAATCCCATTTTGCTCCTCTTCCTCCAGGAACCAGATGCTGATAGAGAGGAAAAGTGGTGGTGAGGTGGGACCCTACCTGTCCCCTGGGGAAGATGAAATGTAAATTTTGCGACGTGGGCTCATTTGCCGCAGTCTGGAGCTGTCTGATAGGACCTGACTGGAGGCTTATTTGATTAGCTTAATTCCATCCTCATGTGGACCACCGCAGCAATGTTCCTGGAACATTTGTTAGAGCATTAGGCCCACAGTTAATGAACAATTTGTTCCATTGAGCAACGAACCACACGAGCAATTGTGAGGCGTTCTTACACTCTGTCAGTGATTTTCATAGTTGTGACACCTGCGCAAGAAATTAGATTGGAGAACTTGTGACTGTAAAAAGTACAGGCTTATTAATTTTTCAGTGCTCAGATGATGGAAAAAACAGCCTTGTTAATTTCTCTGTGGTTGGGTGATGCCTTAATTTGATGGCTTTTTACAGGTTTTGTGTTATCCCAGGACGGTGAATACTGCAAACTTGTAAATGCATTATAACTTGTCTACTGCTGTATGTGCAAACTTCAGGGACAAAACATTGCATTTTCATCTTTCTGTATATGCTACATATGCTGACTTTTTTTTCTTGAGAAGATTATGGCTTTAAATGCTTGTCAGTAAGAACTCAGACATGACTCACCTAACGGTGCATTTTTCACACCCTCTCCATGTGTTACATTTCATCATACATTTCATCTCCAGACTGCTGCTAGAATAGTCAAACAATAGCTGTAGAAACAGTGAATCACAATACCTGACAGATGGCAAGGGGGAAATAGAGTTATTTTAACACAATATTAAATTTAGTACACAGACATCCAGCAGAAAGCATAAAAATTATATCCTGTTTACACACACACTGGCTGGCTTTGAACCACATTATTAAAGCAAATTTTCCATAACTTTAACATAAACAAGGAAGATGCATGTTTGTAGGTGGACCTATCCTACCTGCTTGTATCACTAAATTTAACAACATTACATAATATATTCAAATTCCTAATCAAAGGAAGGCAGTTTTACATTGTAATAATAAAAGCATATGCAACAGAGTAGTAAAACATTTACAGTAAATATAAATCCTGCGCGTTGAAGTTTACAGATGACTTACTGATGCTGTTTTCAGTATTAGCTGAGTTTGTGCAGAGAGGGCATATCATGGGTGGTTTAAAGGATAATATAGATCAGACATCAGGCAGAGATGGAAAACAAATTCTAGTGCACATCATAGGATCAACCCTCAATACCAATGCAAACATAAAGCTTCAAGAGTCAAAATTAGTGGAAAAACACCAGAATGGGAAAACTCTCACCTTCCTTCTACACCTCTTTCATTTCAGTTCAAATGAAAATACTAAATACTGAGTGCAGATAACTAGATGTGGTTTCACACTAATGGAAAAGTGAAGCCACTTCTCCAAGCTCCTTCATGGAGATACAGAGTAGAGCAGTAAAACCACGTCCGGGCAGTGTCTGACAGAATGTGATCAGCTATTGGTAATTACAGCTGTGAGTTACATATATAACACCCATGATCATCTCAAATCTGCGTCACAGGGTAGATTTATTCTACTCTTTGCCTGAAAACACAAGCAAAGAATAGATGCAGAAGTCTCATGGCCTTTTAGAACTCTAAACTTAGTATAGACTGAAAGGTAATTTATGGATTTTTCACACAGCAATGCTAAAAAACTACCAAGTACTGTAGCTTTAATCTATAAAAACTCAACCACAAGGCATGAACCAAAAATACACATATATGTGTGGTCAGGACAGTGGCACTGACTAATGTTAATGAGAGCATACAGTTAATTCAATGTAGCAAAACTCTTTTTAAAGATTAATGGACTGATGGACGTCCATTTGTGGATGTAGTTTACAGACTGGAACTGCATCCACAAATGGA
>JAPQRP010000019.1:45491333-45512313 GCA_037367295.1 Apogon hyalosoma
GTCCCGGTGCATCTACAGTCTGTCCGTCCATGGGAGTGGATCTCTCCTTCACTGTGGTTCTCCCTCAGGTTTCTCTTCCCACTGGGTTTTTGGAGTTTTACTTTGCCTAGAAGGAGGGTCTAAGGACAGGGGATGCCCAGGACATTAATCCATTTCTTTTATCTACTGTTTATTTGACTGTTGTTTGTTCATATCCAGCTAATTCAGTAAAGCCCTGTGAGGCAACCTTGTTGTGATATAGGGCTCTACAAATAAAATTTTATTGAACTGAACTGAAAGATTTTAAAGACTCCATCACTGCAAATTTAAAGGAGAACCTCAACATTTTAGGGCATATGAAGCCTATATTTACTTTTTGCCAAAATGCGGATAACAAGGTGAAAATGAGCCTTACTATTAACTGCTGTTGAACTTTTTCGGGACCCTGTTAGCTTAGCTTAGCAGTCAGACCAAAAGAGGAACAAGCTGTATGTACGCTATAACTCCTATACAAACATATATGACATTAATCTCCCAACCAAATAAAATATGTATCTGTCAGCTAAAGGTGAGCATTTAAGTATACACATGTCTAGTTGAACCTCTTCTGTTTATTTTGTCACATACAAGAAGCGTCTTATATTTATTTGCCTTAATATCATAACCACACTTCAGGATCTAGCACTGACTATAAATAAATCTTTTTTCTCACCCCTATACATTTCTCACTTCTCTCTTTACTGTCTCTGTGACTCCTCCTCCGTTGTTCTTATGCATGTGTGTCTTGCTCTCTATCTCTCTCTTCTCTCTCGCTGCCCTTCCTCCTCCGGCCTGCCACGCTCTCATTTGTCACATTTACAATGGAAACATCCAAATTTACAGATGCTATCAATTAATCACCTCCGCTCTAATTACAATCCAATTAACCTCTGTTTCCACGCGCCATGCTGCAGGACGGCCAGCACCCTCCCCACTCAATCACACTGCTCAGAGAGAGTCTGGCACAGAGAGAAAGTGGAAAGAAGAGTGAGATTTAATGGAAAAAGAACTAAGTAAGAAGGAGACAGGGATACAAAGATAGATAAACTCACTGTGTGACCATAAGTACGCAGACAACCTGATCTCTCCATGTACTCTTGTGCAGTTTTTGCCTAGAGTTTTAAGAGGTTTTGTTTATGGCTCACAGCCCTCAACACTTTCCTCCAGCTTTGGGATTAATGTGAGTGTGAGCCCATGATATATCCACCCATCTATATACAGTACTTAAATAGATCGGCCAAAAAATGAACAAAAGGGAAACAGGAGGGGAGACAGACAGACATGAACAAAAAAAATGAGAGAACACTGGAGACGTAGAAAAAAAAAATGAGGCTCAGCTCAGTAGCTGATGTCTCAAAGGAGGATCACAGGTGTGACTTGTGCAGAGACAAAGAAGAAAGAGAAAGCTAGACGAAGGAAGAGAGAGAGTGAGGGAGGGGATGAAGAGCTGTTGCAGCTGTCGTCAGGAGGATTGAAAAAAGACGAAGTATGTGTCCATTATAGACGAGACTGTTCTCCTGGTGTGGTGGGAGAGCAGACTGTCACTGTGAACCACCTGTGTAAGAGTGTGTAATGTGTATAATATACCCACGTACCCACTTGAGCAAATGCGCTCACATTTCCACGAATGTACTTAGATAAACACGTATAATCATTCATACCTTCCTATACAGTAAATGCACCTTACAGACTGTTCACAGAAATAATAAAGGGTTCATAGGTGGAAACACTTAGCATGGACAACAAGTACAGTAAGTGTGCATCATAAACATAAAATACTACAAGTATACACATGGACACACACAGCTTTATCCAGCTCTAATACAGATGGATATACACCAGCACTATTAGCAGCTCTGGATTTACAGTGGCCCGTCAGCCTTCAGCTTTTAATGCCACGTGGGGCCTGTTTTACAGCTCTGCCCCAGGGCCCCAATCGGCTTTCAATTAGCAGGTGAGATGCAGCCCTGTTCCCAATCAATAGCCCAGTACAGGCAGGCTGCATGCACCCTGGGGCCCCCAGCTTGGAGGGAGGAGAGAAGAGGGGGAGGAGAGGTGGGAAGGAGAGATGGAAACTGGCAAGAAAAGAAAAGAAAAAAAAAGCTGGGGGAATCATGCCAAGGGCCAGAGGCCTGTTTAAATGGGTTGGAACTGTTATTTCCTCTCTTTTTGTACAGATACATAGGAACACATATGTGACAAAAGTTGCATCATTGTGCAGTTCAGATGCAAATTTAATCATGCTGTTGGACTCCTGTCCTGAATGATAGATGATCTGTAGCAAAGTGGCTCGGGACTCTGTCTTGCACCAGGCTCTATGTTGGATAAATGGTTAATGCTCAATATCCAGCTTGATGCTAACAGTCTGATAGAAAATAGAGGAAAAAGAAGTAAAAAGTTAGAATCCTTGTTTTATTATTGTGTTACCGTTTCAGTGTTTTAATCTTTAGCATAAAATAATGTTTGCTTATGGCTTTCATAGTTCTGGGGGTCAGGTGTGGGTCAGTAAGTTCAAGTCTGTGTTAACAAGTCTAAGATGTTTCCTGTGCAGGTGCATGGAAGCTTTGGGGACTTTTTGTGGTTAATGTGCTTAACTTGAATTTTCTGTGGAGATGTGATCGGAAAAGTACATGACCTGTAACTGAACTATGATTGAACTTTCAGATGTGTGTATATGTGCTTGATTGCACATGCGGCTACTTGGCCCACGTGGGGTCACTTGGGTGCACATGGGGACGGGCGATTGCGCATGCGGCTACCCGTCTCCATGTGGGGTCTTAAGTATGATTGGTTTTACCCCACATGGAATAAGTGTGATGCGTGTATTATTTGCCCAGTAATAAAGTTAACCAATAAGATGTGTTTATTAAATTTACATAACTGGATGAAAGGAATCTTCCATTAGTCACTGAAGACTTTAAAAAAAAAGTTCAAGAGAAGTTTCTTTTGTGCAGTTTGTGAGGAGTTTTGAGTGTTAAGAGATACAAATGGAAAACTGATTCTCTGTGAGACTCTTATTTTGTCTTTTATCTTTTTGAATTTTTGTAATCAATAAATTCAATTTTGTTATAACTTTTTTAAACTTCAGTTTTTCTTTTGGTGAATTTCTTCATTTTTCCTGTGTTGGTTCTTCCACTAGAAACCCAGTTGATAAGTTGATTATTATTTTTTAGTTACACCCCTCCCCCTCTGGGTTAGGGTTTTTCCTGGACCCTTTATGGGTACTTGAGTCGGTAGAGTCAAAGGCACCGATGGTCATGTAACCCGCAGGCACATGGACTTTAGCTCAGATCGTAGCGGGAATAGTACTCAGTGAGTAAATTATAGAGATAGCTGGGGCAATAACCTTAACCTACTGCAATTCCTAAAAACTTATTGATTAGTCTTTGGGTTAAAGCAGAAGGGTTCATAATATATAAATAAATACATTTATAAGGGGTTACTGTGCCATGTGCTTACAATGTCTTTCTTAAAGAAGTAAAAACAAGCTATAAACATTGACACACTTGCTTAAGAGTGCTAATGCAGCCTTGGAGGGATGCCAGTAGTGTATTTATGTGGGGAAGTGGAATTGAAATACAGAAAATAAACTCTAGTTTAACCCTGTAACTTATGTTTCAATTACTGTACAAATAGATTGTTTTAAATCATCCACTTGATACCATTTACCATTTTTAATTAGAATAATTTATCCTTAGTTTTAAGTCTTTAAACTATAGTAATTTGGTTTATTTGTCATAATCTCTCTGTACATCTGTGCTTGTTTGACTCATTTTCACATTATTTTCCCACTCACACTAGAGTTTTCTACAAAATGAGTGGTGAGTATCTAATGCATGAATACTATATCAGCTGATACATAAAGGCAAGTGACTGAGTTGAATTAGACAGAAGCAAATTTGTCTCACAGAAGCTAGATTATCTTTTATCAAGGAGTCTTGGAAATGCATCTCGTGCTCTTTTCGAAGAATATCAATAAAACCAACGTGAGTAAAGCCAGATGATGCTCATAAAAGCACCATTTGTTCTACACTTTGTGGTCAGGACACATGAATTAGCTCATATTACTTTGTTAAATTATTTACTGTGTGACTACAAGACTGAATGCAAATTTTTACAAAACAAACTTATTAGAAAGTGTTTTTTTTGCGATGGGCACACATACATACAAATGCAAATGCATCCACATGCACAGCTGTCAAATCCTCAAACACAAACTCAGCTTAACTCGGTCCAAGTCTACAGAGAGGAAGAACCAAGCGGAACCAAATTAAGTGTTCCAATTCCCATCCACCTCTCTGAGACACCATCATATGGCAAAATAGCCAAGTTATTTTAATTAGACTCACAGTGCATCACATGCCTTGGTCCCTACCTTCAACATATGAAAAAGAACAATCCCATTCCCTTTAGTGACAGCAGAGAGAGGGGAATCTGCCAAAGCAGCCAGCTTGGCACAGAAGTGGCATTCACTGAATAACGGAACAGAGTGCCATTTTTACATCATGCGGCACTGGTTGTCAGAAGAGCAGCCCCCATCAAGCAATTTTCCATCTCTATTTCATTTTTATTTATTTTTTTCCCCTCTGTGTTTTGTAACCTTGTGAGAAGCTGGTAACAAAGGGAGTGTGGTACATGGAGAAGAGGTTAGAGATGATTGGAAGACACTGAGAAGGGAGAGGAGCAGGAAAGGAGCTACAGGGTTACTGGAGTGATATGGGTGTCTTTGAAGGCACCACAGCAGGGGGGTGTGCAGGGGTAAGGTGGAGGGGGTTGGGTAGAAGGGGAGAGGTGAGAGAGTTAACCAGGTCCCCTTCAAACACGCTGCTCCTCTGTCTCTACTGTGCGCTAGTTTTTATCGGAAGGAGGCAATGAGGGTCTTTGAAATGATCCCAGCAGGAGGTCTATGATTGTGTGTGTATGTATATATTCATTTGTACAAAAATATGCATGTAGGACTATTACCATGTACCCCGGAACAATGAATATCAAAGTAAATGGGGCTGAGTGAATGAGTTCAGGTGTGCATGTATACGCTTGTATTCATGTATGTATGTGCAAGTGTTAGCACATGTGTGGCTGCATGTGTAAAGCAAGTGCAGTCTGGTATAGTACATCTCACTCAGAGTGGTGGAGAGGCAGTGTTAGAGCTGCTGGAAGGCAGAGAGACAGGCAGCTCTTCCCTCCACACATCTCTGTTCAAAGGCGCCATCAAAGTCTGGCAGAAATGTCAGTGCTGCAGGCAGGGGACCGGCCTCTGAATGTCAGTCCTTCTCAGGTCAACACCGAGAGCCATCCTGCCTCGCACAGGCAGAAAGAGAGGGAGGAGAGAGGCAGGGAGAAATAGGCAGTAGATGAAGATAAAAAAAAAAAAAAGAGGAAAACACGGGGACACTGATTAGGGGAACATGATAAAATGATGGAGAAAAAGAGAGCAGGATGAAGTTATGGAGAGGAGAGTGGTAAGGGACAAGAGGGAGATTGCAGGGGAAAATAATAACAGAGTGGATAAGAGAACAAAATGTTGGGTTTGGCCGTTTGTGGGAAGACTGAGTTTCTTTCATTCTGTCAGTGTGTGTTTCTGCGAGTGCAGCAGGATGTCAAGTGACTTCGGGCCAGGGATCTAGGAAGACTTTGACTAAGAGAAGGTATAAGGAAAAAGCAAGGCACACAATCAAAAAACGTCCTTGCCTCTGCATGCATCTGAAATACAGAAATACATTTGTAGAGACAGATATAATAGCAGACACACACACACACACACACACACACATAGAAATAGAGAGTTACATTCACAGAGTAGACAATCTCACACACTCACGACACACACTGGTGATTGTCCCTGTGCAGGCCATGAGGAGCCTGTCAGATTACAGGAGGGTAATTGAATGGTAAGGGAGCAGACAACACATCTAGCACAGCCGGACTCCAGAGGCAGCCGCCACCATACCAGAGCTCAGGGGAAATTCAGGGCCCACTTAATAGTGAATTGGAGATGGGACGCGTGTGTGTGTTTGTGTGTTTGTGCGGGACAAAGGAAAGCGCCAGTGGCACAGGCAAAAATGCTCAGTAAAACCTGAAGCAGGCAGATTTTAGCAATCACATGACACGAGTGACAATACCTGAAAAAGTCGAGTAGGAGAAGACGCTGGTCAAGAGAGAAAGAGTGAAAGAAATGCATTCTAAGAGAGCATAGAGAGAGTGTTCGGAAAGAAAAAGATAAAGTGAAAGACAAGAGGGTGAGAGATCTTAAGTGAAACTCAGAGACAGAAACATAAAAGAGCTGAAGGACAGCAGGGGAAATAGAAAACGGATGACAGAAAGAAAGGAAAGGACAGAGAGAGGCAAGAAATGAAGTCGACGGAGAGCTACTACTGTATTTGATGGGAATGTGTGCCAATAAGTATTTCTAATAGCCCAGGAAATTGACAAGTGAATGTGGAAGTCAAAGAGAAGTGCTACATAAAGAGAGGAAGGCAGGTGACAAATGAATGTTTTTTCAGTGGCACTTTAAGTAATGAACACTGAGTGTCATCTTATTCCCACATGAATAGGGAGGAACGAGCAGACATGCCATGCACAGTCCATACACATACTCAGATATTGACTGAATGTGTATGTGTGAGACAGGCAGCTGACTTCTGTTGGGTACCAGTCTCTATAGATGGGAGCCCAGCGGCTTGGTGGAAACTAACAAGTAACTTCACTCCAGTGGCAGACAAAAAAAAAAAAAAACAGTAACAAAACAGAGAGTTTGTAGAATACAGAAATTGATATAAAAAAAGAGAGAACAAAGAGAGAAGAGAGTGAGATGAGCAGCAGAGAGAGAGAAAATTAAAGGAGTGTCATTAGTTAAAGAAGGAGAGAGACAAGAAAACAGACAAGAAGAAGAAAACAAGAAGGTCTGCCGGGTTTAAAGTTTCCCCTGGATATGATATGTGGATATGGGGATGTCATCAAGCCTGTGAAGTGGAAATAATAAAGAATTAGGATTGTCTCTGAAGACAGGGGAATTAATCCAAAATGAATTACGAAGGGGATGAGGAGGAGAGGAGGGGGAAAAAAATCAACATCAGCTATTTCCTTTTCCTCTGCTCTGAGGCAGATAGGGGGCGGTTTGTGCGATTACTGTGAATCCCATAAAAATTAAATTAATAACAAAAGGGAAAACACACACACACACACACATATAGAGGCGGAAAAATTAGATGTATGGGGGTGGAAAGACATCGTTGTACAGAGAGCAAGGGTACAGATGGAAAAAAAAAAAAAGACAGAGAGATTTTAGGGAACTGAGAGTGGGCACTGTTGCTGCCAGATTGCACTGCTCTTTTGTTCCCCCTCGTCTTTCTGGAAAGGCTGCCGGTGTTAAAGAGGAGATGCCACGGAGGCCATTGTAATAAATGCCACTTGTAAATTGCGGAGTGGAATTATACAGCGTGCAGATGGATCCATACGCCTGAGCAAAACGTGGCCAAAAAACCGGGAGCGATAATTAAGACTTAGGGGGTGAATGACAGAGCCATTTGTGACGACGGAATATGGCGTCTCCTAGCTCTCTGGGAAACAGAAGGGCTCGGAGAGGCTCGGTGTCACAAAACATTACCCACACAGCTGTTGGCTTTATGAGCAGCAATGGTGTACTCTGTACTCTCTTCCTCCCTCCCTCTCCCTCTCATCCTCTTCTACTCTCTATCTCTTTCAACCCCCCACCCCCTCAACACATACCCCTCTCCCCTTGGTCACCACACAGTGGTGCTGTTCTTTCCCAGTTTGAGCCATTTTAAAACAACCACCCCCATCCTCTCCCAAACACAGCCACCATCAGCTCTTCCATCCATCGCCACCCCCTTCGCCTTTTTGCCTCACACTGCCATCCTTGCCATTTCCGAGGGACTAGACAAGAACTTGTACTCCATCATTCATATCCAGGGAGGAGGAGGAGGCACTCCACATGCACACAAATATAGAGTAACACCCGAGCTGAAAATTCAATAAAAAGCACTGACACTGACAGTGCTTGGTACTGTTTTGAATGGGAGTTTGGGCTTACTGGGGCTCTGGGCTGACTGTAAAGTAGGAAAATCGAATTGTGTTGTTTTTCTTCTCTCTATCTCTCTCTGTTAAAAACAAAAGAAAAAATCTTTTTGTATGCTATTCCTGGTCTCACAATGTCCACACAAGTCCTTGTGTGCTACGCAGCATGTAAGGTTCAAGTATCATATCTGTGCTTTTGTACTTACTGTGGCTTATCTCAAACATTTATCACTGAAACCATCGGCCACAGATTTCTTTGTACTCCCAGGAGATCACCACCTGTTCTACAAGTGCAACCATGCTGTCATGTTCCGGAATGTGTCTTTTGTTTTGTTTTGCAGTGTATTTACACAAACGCTACCAAGAAAAACTCCTGAGCATTTATCCTACTTGGCGAATAAAGTGATTCTTATTCTGATGTGTCCCCCAAACTCTGCCCTCTAGTCCCTGTCTTTCTTTTAAGTCCATCTATCTCTCTGCCTGGCTGGCCAGCCTGTCTCCTGGTCTCTTCCACCTCTTTGTCTCTGTCCCAGGGGCCTCTGCAGCGTACAGAGTAGCCTGCGAAGTCTTAACTCAAACGAGACCCCTTCGCGCCCCGTTAAACCACCGACCTTCTCTGTCACTCCTGTCGCCCGCTGCCGACGACAACGGGGGCCTGAGCTGCAAGCTAAGAGACCCCGAGCTCAATAAAAGTGTGGGTGATTAAACAACTCCCTGTAATTGCTCCTTTTGTGCAGGAATCAAACGGTCACACTTATTACGGAGGCAGGAGAGAAGGAGGCTGGGAGCAGTCGCTTCCGCCGTGGGCCAGACACCCTCAGTGACCCTCTGCCCTCCTGTCACTACTCTTTTATCTGACCAAACAACCACTGTGCAGTGTGTGTTTATCTGTGTGTGTGTGTGTGTGTGTGTGTGTGTGTGTGCCCTGTGTGCATGTGCACGTGTGTTAAGTATGCAAAGAAAGCTATTGAAACATGGTAGGGTTGAATAACACTAGAGCTCCCCTCGGTGGTATACAGTTGAATTACACAAGACAAGCCCATTTTGGAACTCGGTGATCTGCAGATGTTTGCCAGCTGGCTGTGGTAATGGGGGACAAAGCCAAAACCAGGTGACTGTGTCCAACATGACGACAGGGTGTCAGAGATCACAGTGACACGTGAACCACGCACGTCACATACTAGTAACACACATATCCAGATATACGGACCCCAGCTACAGGCCTTGTCAAATGGGTCAGTTTACAAAGGGAAGGACCCAATTACAGTAGCCACAAATACACACATAAAGTGCCTTTCAAGGGCCCATGAGTGCCTCAGCTTCCCCATGATTATACCCACTCTCTACACACCCAGCACTTGCTACACAGATACAGGGCCTCCTGTGCCAAATCAACCATCGCATGCAGAGGCAGAAGCAGAAACAGAGTAGCTTTGAGTTGTTTTCAGATGGTTTAAAAAGATGAGAGCTTTCTGTGGTCACAGAGCGAAAGAGACATTAGGAGAGAGGAAAGTTTGTTGGATGAACAGTTTGTTGATAAACAACTATTAGTGAACAGATCTCCCTGGACATGAAGGTCTACCGCTACATTTGGCTGGGAGATAGTCGTTTCTACAGAATCAGTGCAAAGTTGAATGAATATGCAATTTAGAGAATGATTGTTAGTGTATGCCTGAACTCACAAAATTAACCTAATTATTTTTCAGACGGAAGAAAATAGAGGTTCCAGAACCATGTGGACCTCAGTTTAATTGATTTATTGTTTTTGTAAAATCGGGGCAGTGTAGAATAGTGTGCACACAGTTACCGTCAATGAGCATTAAGTGAGTGAGTAAATTATATGTTTAAGCTCTATATGTTATGTTCTTCACTTCACTTCTGGGCTGCAAACAAATATACACAATATTAGGTAATATAGAAAATCAGTCACATGTTCAGTTAAAACCATATTCATAATAATATTAAAACATACTGTATGTGCTGCTGAAATCCGGAGAGAATTTTCATGCAATGTATTGGTGGTTTTATTGATGATAAAACCAAATTCAAGATGTTTTTTTTTTTTTTTTTTTGTTATTCAGTCTATTTTACTATTTCTTTTCTAGGTTGCATTGATTTGCATTTTCACATCCAAACAGTAAAGTGGCATGTTTTGTTGTACCAGACCCGTGAACACAATATCATAATCGTGCTCATACTGTACGCTGATGGACTACTGCTGCCCCCTGCTGTTCAATATGGTAGCAGTTCCTTTTAGCCACAATGGACAATTCCATGATTTAATGATGATGCCATTTTCCACAGACACAAAAGAAAAAGTGACTGCATTTAAAACTGTGCAAAATCAGGCTTTATTCTTTTTTTTTCCTCCACATCGCCACCTTTCATCATCATCATCATCATCATCATCATAATAGCTGTCATTGTCATCAACATTATCTTTGAAAACACTACTCAGAGACAGACAGCGAGAAAAAAAGATTCTCAAAGACACTCGCAGCTCAGTCCTCTTGGCAAAAAACAGGCATCAGCTATTAGCACAGTCCCACGACACAATGAGTCAGCTGTACATGTGCACTTCTTTTTGAGCAATACATTGCAACAGGGTCTCCAATGTCCTTATTTACAATTCAGTCTATCAGTGCTTCAAAGTCCATTCAATAGTCAGAATTTTCAGTTCCAGGAGAAGCTGAAATCCAGCTTGATACATAGTCAAGATGTTGGATATCATGGTGCTGCTTACTCCATACATACATTTCCCTCTTTTTTTTCCTTCCGTTTTCCTCATCTACTGCAGGTCCGAGGACTGTCAGTTTCTCCAATTTAGGCAAATGTTGAATAAGTGCAATGTCTAGTATAATGTCAAGAGAATACAAACCCACACGTACATACATACAGTACATGACTAACTGATAAACTTGATTAGATATACAAGGTTGTCATTCTCCAAGGTGAAAACACAGCATTGCACACTCCTCAGTAATATCCAGGTTGGGATGGGAGGGTTGTGAGCTCACCTGGACCTGATACTGTTGGTAGATAGTTTGTAAAATTGTCTATAATTTTCTGTACAGTTCATTTTGTAAGTTGTTAATCCAGTGGTAAGTGAAGTTCATACACAAAAATAGAAATTTGGAAATAATAATGAAAAGGTGGTAACTACTGTGTAGAAACAAAGAAATGGCACAGAGGAACAGATTATGGTAGATTTTTTAACACAGAACACAGGCAACTGAATATATCTCTTAATAAACTGATATACACCGATATTATACTCACCCTTTAGCAAAATCATCAATTAACGCTCTCATTTCTTTTTCGGCAAGAAATGAGGTCACCGTCTATTTCATGTCTAATGTTTTGGCCATTTAAAGTGGAAAGATATCATCTGCATGTACCTGCGAGTGAGCCTTGATGATACGCTGATATCTTTCTTTTTAGTAAAGATAAAACACATTATTTTGTTAGTATTCCTGCAACTGTAGCTCTCCTTCCTAGCTTACAGAATGAAATTATATCCGGTGTAACAGCAAATATGTAACTTGATGAAGTTCTACAGAAATCATTCTTACTCAAACCTACAGTCTTACACTAACGACAAGCCAGATTTAAAAGAAAAACAAAAAAGGAAAATCATTTGTACTTGTTTTTTTTTTTTTCTTCTGTTTTGATTCCCAAGGGTTAAACATTTAGAGTCAGTTTTGAAAAGTGCATCATCAGTCAGAATAGGTTTAAATTCATTAGTAAAAAACACTAATGCAATTGAGGGATTTTGGAATTTTTTTTTTTTTTAACTAAATGCTGGATAAATTCAAGCCACACATCAGTTTTTCAATTCTGGGAGCTTTGTTGCTAGGACAAGAACAAAATAAGAACTAGTATTGCTTGCCCCTCAGATAACAGACTTTAATATTCATTTATCAAGGAGTTTTAATTAAACTGATCATTGTTGGCTATTGTTTTACTTGATCTTTTAACTAGATGCTCACGAGGAGCAATAATAAATGAAGATAATTAGTCAGTAGGATAAGCAAAAGTGCAGCAATAAAAGGGGAACCCCAGTAATCACTCTCAACAGGTTTCAGAGAGCATGTGCGTGTGTAGACTGACAATAAATAAGCAGGCGAGACCTAACTGACACTTAAATGAAATTAATATGGAATGTGCAACCAGTCAGATTAAAAAAGAACAACGTATAGAATGGAAAATGTAAGGATCAGAAGAAATAATGTGCTCAAGAGCTCCCTCAGCCTTCAGGATCAGGCCTGGGGTCGGCTCGGCCAAACATTCGCTCTATCTGCCCGTCTGTGTGCCTCCGCCACAGAGACATATGGATCCAAGCATCACTGGTGAGTCTCCATTAGCTGGAGTAGATCTGGGTCCCAATCACACGCATGATCTCCTTCTGCACCTTAGGCTCCTGGGTGTTGATGTTGGCATCTCCTACTTGTCCATCCTCATACCTAGAACACATACAGTGAATTCACATATGGTTACATGTCAGTTTATATTTACAATGTAATTAGACAGAGTTATTATAGTAATAATACAGCTGATTACAGGATTCTCCCTGGGCTTTCAGATGACTTAGGCGCCGTCTGGATTCTAGGATTTTTACTAAGTTTGTAAGAGGTTCAAGCACACAAACGAAGAATTGTTTGCTCTAAAAATAAGTGATTTCACATAATTTTGAACAATTATCACCAACATTTTTGTACATTAATTTGGAAAGGCTGCTGTACCTAAGCCATCTACACTCTTGCTCATGAAGTTAGAATCAAATATTTGTAACTCTTCTCATGAAGTAATTGTGACAATGTGATTTATTCTTGATAGATAAAGTGTAACTGGGACTATGTAATCATAGCACCTGGTCAAAGATAATTACCGATATGTATAAATAGGAATAAAGGGGAAAACAAAAGTATTCCAACATTATAAAGAATTTTACATATATTTACATAATTGTATGTAATATTTTATGTAATTTATTATTTTTGTACTGTAATTTGCAGGAATACCATAATGTTTAGTCAGCAATGGATTCATGAAAAAGAACAGAAGAGTTACTTTTTTTTCTGTTATTTTAACAAAGCCATTTGCTCAAGCTGAAAATCACAGTCATACGCACAGAAGATGTGCACAACTGTATTATATTTAGTTGTGATTTAAATTTGATTGCAGACCATCTCAAATCTAATTTCCAACTTGGAAGAGAGCAGTGGACATGATAATAGACTTTGCCATCTGGTGGACGTGTGTGTCCAAAGCTTAGATTCAAAGCCCTAACATCATCATCACTGCGGAGGCCATGTTTTATTTGCTGAGGTCCAAAGGCAGATTTAGATATAACAGCAGATGAAATCATAAACCATTAATTCATTTACTGTCTATGATGATGATGATGATGATTATTATTATTATTGCTGTATGTTTTATTAAGTTAGAATTAAGATTTAAAAAAAAAAAATATATATATATATATTTATTAAGATAGAAAAACATTTTTAAATTTCTGGGAATACTCACACAAAAAAGAAGCGGGTGCAGACATGGTCAGACACTGGACACACCCAGATGTTGCCATGTTTCTGCAAGTCCTTAGATGTGATCACTGTTAAAAAGACAGACATGTATTTATTACACACAAAAACTGGGAAAAAAAAAAGCAATGGCAGTTCATGTTTATTATGAGGTTATAATTCTTCTCTCTTTGTTACTAGTATTGGTTTTAGTCATAGTGTTCTGTTGTTACTCTCTATTCTTATTATAATCATCTCTGCAATAACTGATTGAACTATTTTAAGAATCATTGAATATATACATTTCTCACTTTCTGTGCATTTCACAATCCTAGAGACTACTATTGACAGTAGTATTATCTGTTATTTAGAGCATTTTTACATCCTTGTAATTACCTTCACAAAGAGCAATGCAGTTTAGATTTCGACTCTGAAGAAATCTTGATTGTATTGGGCGACTCTGTTGACAAAGAAAATAATATACAACATTAACAATAATTATGAGTCAAGGATGACAGCGTAACAGGCTATGTGGAGTCTGTCTCTTAAAAAAAATATGTTGCATTTTTCATTTAATAAATTCTGTGTGAGCGTATTGAACGTGTCCCTCACCTGTGGTATGGTATTCATTCGGTTGTAACGCTGCACTAGCTCATCTTTCGTGGGCATGCGGTGCTGTCCTTTCCCCATTCCTGCATTAACCAGCACACAGAAGGCAAACCCTCAGTCAGAGCGACCTTACCTTGAGTCACTCAAGCTGTGAAAAACCTTTCTCTAGTGGTCGTGAACTCCAGAGATTATGAATACCAGCAGTGCTCTCCTTCATATGAAGGTCAGTGTTTCACGATGCCAAAAAATTCTATATCTTAAAAATAAAGGGACAGATGTGTTTATTTTCATTACCAACACATTATATTAAAGCAATTTATGATATTAACCCATAAAGACCCAAACATCAACTGGTGACCAAAAGCATCTACTGATCTGAACTGTTTAATACCTGTTGATCCACTAATCCTATCAATACATGCACATAATTGCTGGAAAATACAGTTTGTCATCTTTTCATGGTCATCAGATATGACCTATTTGGATGTTCAGAGGCTCTGTAGTCACCGTGGAAACACCATCATCTTCTACAACATTGATTCACCAGTCAAATCTATGGAGTTTGATTAATGACAATGGATGGACACACTGGGTTTATGTTCAGTTAATGATAGATACTGTTGAAAAAGTCACGTTTTCTTCCTTTTTCTGTTACCGATATTATGACAATCAACTTTAATCTGAATGAACGTCTACATGATGAACGTCTGAATGAACATCTACATGATCAGTGAATTAAATATGGGGAAATACCTGATTTTCATTGAAAAAATGCAAAATACAGAGAATAGCATTATAATAAATGGTGATAAATCACTTAAGAAAGATTAAATAGAGAGACTAATTAATTTGGGAACTGCCACAAAAGTAGCACTGGGTCTTTATGGGTTAATATCTGACATCATTATTTTGTACAAGTATATATTTATTTGTTGAGTTCATATTCCTTGACTGCTTAAAAGTCAATATAATGTTAACAGACACACCTTTAGTAACCTGATCCTCTGCTCATATAAACAGCACCCACCTGTAATCTGACCTAAAAACAAACCTATGAAAGTGAGTTCAGAGGAAATATTAAATGGGAAGCACGTAGCTCATGGTAGACACTTGAACAAAACTGTTTTAAAATTACAAATAACTCTAGATCGAACCCTACCAATGGAAGCAAACGGAAGCAGAGAACAGAGTACCATGGACAGCTCCACAGCCACAACACAAAGTATGATAGGCAAAGCACAAGCTCAACCACCAGCACAAGAAATGGACACACGGTAAAGTGCAGCACAAAACCATAAGACGATAAAACGATGGCGAATTCCCTCTGGTGAAAATGGAGTTTTCCAGGATGAAAATCAAGGGCGTGTCACAAACAATACATACTCAACCGACATGGTGGATGACAGGGAGAAGGGTACCAGAGGGGTTCAGATAGAGCCAAGTGGCAAGGAATGAGTCGGTCATACCTGAGTATCCGAAAGATATGCTGGAGATGGGGCTCAGATAGATGCCCTTTCCATACGCTGCCCCATGCAGCTTGGGTTGGAAAGAGCAGGAAGGAAGGAAGGGTCACTGAGCAGTTGCACAGGACAACACATGTGGATCTCCTCACATATACACTAAATTGCATAGCAAATCGACTATAGATAAACCAAAGGAATGCATAAGTCACTTTACAGACCGTGTTTCTATGACTGTTTCCCTGGCAAACCAAACACATTTGCCGTGCTTAGAGAATTTCCAAACAAACAGTGGTGTGTTTACTGTTGCTATTTGACACAGGTCACAAACCAAGCATGAACACACACATATAATACAGCCACATGGAAACCCAATCAGAGTGAAAGGCAATAATGCCATAAAAAGGAGAGACAATTTGATTACAGCGGTGATATGATATGAATCCTAAATCCACAAGGCAGCACCTTTGCACTGTGAGCATATGTTGACATTACAACATAGTCAAGATCATGTAACGCTCATGAATTTTATGAACACATTTTTTTTCCTTGCATAATGCTGACATGGAAAATGAGACCAGATGTGATGATTCAAAGATGAGGATGGAGATGCCATGACAATGACAATCACAGTAACAACGACAGTGACAATGGCCTTCCTCATAAGGATGTCCATAAAATGAAAGAACCTCAAAATGGACAGGTGTTCATTAACCACAGTGGGGAAAAAAAGATGAGAAGCAGGGGGGAGAACAAAGAGCAACTTCATAGTTTGTGAATAAAAGTGAGGTCACGCTGTGGCACATCTGGAAGAAATCAAAAGAGATAATAGACAAAAGATTTTGTGTGATGGCTGGAGCTGGAGGCAGACTCCTCCTCCTCCTCCTGTGAAACACAATGAAAGAGGAAGCGGGTGTCAATGCTCAAGGTGAAACATAGAGGAGAAAGAGGAGGCAGACGAGCACCGAGGCAAGATCAAAGATTGACAGTTCAAAAGTTGCCGAACAAAGAAGAAATAAATGAAACACATCAGTATGATAGAGTAACCACAGCCGACGTGAAAGTTTCAAAGATCTTTGAGATTTCAGATTTAATTGTGTGTTTAATCTATTTTCAGGGCATGCCAGTATATCTTCAAGCACTCATTATCAGCCCTATTGTGCAAATGAGACAATTCTGTGCTCTCTAGCACTAGTCTTTTCTTCTCTTGTTTAATTATTTATTTATCTTTTACAGACCTGGATTATAAAGTCCAGCAGCAGCCTTTGAAGAACACCATAAAAATGCAGAGGGTACATTTGGAAAGGAGGTTTATTCGTTTTTCATTCACCGTACTTGTAAATATCTTATGTTTCTAATTTCATCAGGTCATGTATCTATGACTTTATATATTTGCATAAAGTGTTAGATACTGTTTGACCCAGGTCTTGACAGATAGTGAGTGGTGACGGTTACTGACCTTCTGTGGAAGTACCTTTAGTGCACCCAGTGGAAATTCTCACCCACTATGAAAAGACTGTCCACACTCCATCCTTCAGCATCAGACCTAACTCACTCACTGCTCTAGATGGTTACCCAACAGGGCACATGGGTAGCATCCTGACGTCACAGCCCTGTCCTTTGTCCCACAACAGGAAGAGGCTGTTATCTACTACTGTCGACCGACTGAGCATAAAGCAGCCGACACTGGCCAGGAAAATCTCTCAATGTGCCCTGCTCGATAAAATGCCAATTGCAAAGCTGACGAAAGGGAAGCTGGCATCCATTAACTGCAAAAATGAATCAGCCGAACAGCAAACCTGCTCCATCCAAGAGCAGGTTTACTGTCCGAGAGGAGATGCATCGTAAATTCCCGCCAACTGCCAGGGTTACGTACCTGCAGTTTGGTATAAGAGGCATTGACTAGTCCATTTCTCAGAACAGAGTGCCAGTTCTCTATGTGGGAACCACTAGAGCAAGTGTAGAGAGAGGGAGAGATAGGAAAGGAGAGATAAACCAAAAACTGCTGTGTGAAATCAAACAGTCGTGGAATGTAAGGAATCATATGGAAGGTTTAAGCTTGTTGAAATTCAATTAGGTAAAACTAAAAGTGCTGTAAATGAAACCCTGAACTAAAATTATTCCATTAAATGTATATTTGTAGCTGTAAAGAAAATACAACAAATTTAAAAAAAAAATCTTAGTATGAGGTACTAAGTAGTAATATTATATTCTACACAAAATATTGTGATTATTACAGTTGTGTATAAATATCTAATACAGCTTTTTAAGTGGGAAGAGTTGCACGGTCTACTGCCAACAACAAAAACCTACTGTAGTCATCTACTTCTATATTTAAACAAGGATATTTGTGGACTTCTTGTTACATCACTGACCTCCAAATTTATATCATTTAATATTTAGAGAAATAAAAGCATGGAAAATAAGTGATCAAAGCTGACAACCCATCACTGCAGCAGGTATCTCCACTATCTTTCCCACCGGCCTCTTAAAATAAAAACCGAGTGTCATCAGTTGTTATTTTTAACTCATTTTGGAGTCTTTTTAACCTTTGTTTTTTTTTTTTTGTTTTTTTTTTAGCTACACATGCAAGAGGCTTTATTTTCACATATCGCCTTGTAAGTCACTTTCTTCCGAATAAAATTCTCACACATTGACCTCAATTATACATTAAGTTATATTTGGTATTTATCAATATACATCTAAAATGAATATCCATTTTGACATTTGGCATCTTCTTTAGAACCTGCTGTAGATGCAGTGCTAACCAGCATGAACAGAGACTATTATCACTGCTCATGAGTTGCTGCAAGTGCCTGTGTGTATCTAATATATTCAACAGTCCCATCTGCTACAGTACAAATCTTTATCGCAGATATTTCTGGATCCATGTGCTGGCTTAGCACGGTGGTTTCTGTGTCCAAGAGAGTAGCCACTGCTCTGTACTGTTGTTTGTAATGGTTCAATAAAAATCTGCTAGAGTAGCCCCTGAATCCACAGCATAATGACCAGGTGTTAAACTCAGACGTGTTCATGTCTGACATGCTATAACGCTACATTAGGCATACGCTTTTGTGACTATACTTGATTTGGTTATTTACAGCAAGTGATTTTCACATTTTATTCACCCAGTAGCCATAAGCTTAACAATAAAGTAAACATAAATAATTTTTATAATCTCTTTAACAGTCGTCATAATTTTACCTCATAACTTTTGAAATAGCCATACAGTGTTTTGTTGGTATACAAGCAGTGGAGGTAAATAGGAGCAGACTCACTGGAAGGCGAACGTGCTGCCATATAGCTTCTTGGCAGTGCGAAAACGAGCCTCCTTGGCTGGGGGGCTGCTGAGCAGGAGGAACTGGTGGGAGGTGTGCATGAATTTGAGTTGCTTTCACAATGAGATCACGATACATGAGTAAGAGTGAGAGAGAGACAAACAGAAAGAGAGGAAGAGTGAACATGACGCTTCACATTACACAATGCATTATATAAATGATCTGACAGAGAAGAGTTTTTGGGATGTCATTTTGGTTTCCTACCCTACTCAGTGGCAGCTTGACAATATGAGACCTGTTACTGGAAATAATCCTGTAGAAAAACAGAAATGAGACAAAGGGTAGAGGAGGGAACAAAATAAACTAAATTTAGTAACAGTCATCATCGTTATTTTAAAAACACCTAAAATTCTCTCTGCTGAGAAATCATGCTGCATTTATTTTTTCCATTTACTTAATAGCTTGTTAATATAATAATTAGATTAAGTACATTTTTAGAGCAGAGCTTTTCCACTCACCACTGTAGCAGAGGATGGGCCAAAGGGTCCAGTTTGTCCATCTGTTTTTTGATCTCCAGATATGAGCCCTGGAAAAAGCACAGACATTTGTTGTTTTTTTGGAATTTTCACGTTTCGTCAAAGCCAAATGGGCAAGTGGGTAGATTTGGACATGTGGTTTTATTTCTAAAATGTATATATGCCTTTGACACTAGTGGGAAGGAGTTCATGTTTCCTACTGTCAACTGGACAGAGTTATCACTCAAACAGACACATACTCCTTTGTTTCCCTCCCTTCTTCTGCTCATACCTGTGTCATTTCCCGGATGGACATGACGCTATCCAGTGCTTTCTGCAGTCTTTCATAATTCTTCTTCTGTGTTCATCGTTTAAGCCAAACATCCATTGTATGTGATGAGAAAAGAAACAACATGCAAACACTTAAAATCACTTATAGATGGTCCTTTTTTTTAATAGAAAAACCTTTATCATAGAAATCAGACTAACAAAGTATATAATCTGCTTTACTGTTAAGTCTGTCATCTAGTAGTTAAATGAATGTACATATTAATTAGAAAGAACAATTCTGCATGCGAGGATGCTGACCTTTGGGTTGAAGGCTAGAGTTTTAGGGTCATTAGGATCCACAACAGAAGGGTAGGGTTCAAAGATGATGCTCTTACGCGGAGACTCAAGAGCAGCTCGACACATGGCCACAAGGAGGTCCACTACCTACAGAGACAAGAGTGAGAAACGTTTTTATGACATAATCTCACTTGTGCAGATTGTATTTCTATTTTATTCATTATTGTGCAACCACTGAAATGCTTCTTTTGGATCATAAGGTGGTAAAAAATACATTAACACCTTCTTATTGCAGAGAAATAAATATGTAATGCCGATATTTAAAATATTGTCGGTGTGCTGATGTCACCTCTGCTCCGGTGGCGACTTCCTCTGCAGCTCCAGACATGACACCCAGAGTGTAGAAGGAAAACACACACAGCTCCCTGGTGCACACAGCCGGCTAAATAAACATACACAAACAAACAAACAGGCTAAGGCCGATAAAAAACATAATGCATGTGGACCAAACATTTTAAAACATTTATTTTATTAATATTTATATTTTTACAGTGTGCTCCCTTTCTTGTCTCTGATACCTTCAGCATGGATCCATTCTGAAAGACATGCTGTTCGTCACACACTACACAGTACTCGTTGAGTGTGGGGATCCTCTGCTCGGAGTACTTCATTATCTGTCAGGAGAAAAGTACAGTGGTGTCCCCAGTTATCACTCCCACTTGCAGTACTACCATTCAAAGTCATAAACATGAATTTGGCAGCACACTGGAAAAAAATCTAAATCTTATCACGTATATTTTTCTCATTTCTAGTCCAAATATCTTGTCACACTTAAAATAAGACATAATCACCTAAAGAGTAACTTTTCAGTGAGATATAAGGAGCTTATTTTAGACAATAGATCTGGAAAATCTTATTTAAAGAAATGTTACCAAGATAATTTTCACTTGCTCCATTGGCAGATTTTTTTTTTT
>JAPQRP010000019.1:45515176-45543941 GCA_037367295.1 Apogon hyalosoma
CCGGTGTTATGTTTCAAGGGGTAAATAAGAAAAAAAAGTCAAATATATATATATTTATTTATTTATTTATTTTTTTTTTTTTTTTTTAGTGCCTTGAGGTAGAGTAATTTCCCACTGACGTCTAACCTGCACTAAGAAGCCATACTCCAAGGTAGGGATGTTCTTGCAGTGTCCTCCCGCCTGGGATGAGAAAAACAATTCAATCAGCTGCCTCGTGGTAATCTGCGCTGGGGCCCTGGCCGCTGGGACAGCCACAGTCTGATGGGTCAAGTGAAGACAAAGCATTATGGGAAACAGCGCACCAGCCATGTTACAGAAAGGGAAGGGAAAAGCTCAAGTGGGAACAGTGCGGGTGGCAGGTGACTGAGAAGAGGGTTCGGAGTGGATCACAGTGAGCAAACACAGAAAATAACAATGCAAAGTGTCTTCAAACAAACTTTATGCATTTTGCAGAATTAGGGATAATTTTGCATCAGAGGTGTGTGAAGTTCAGATCCTCAGAATTGTGACGATAGGTGAAACACAGAGGAAATGTTACTGACTCTTAATAGATGCAAAGGTCCACACTGACACTGACCTGGCTGTTTGGAGGATAACTGAAGAGCTCCCCTTTAGGGTTTTTCATGGTGCAGGAGATAGAGCGGTTCATCAGACGGGTCATTCTCAGCTCAGGAACACTCAGCTTCCCTTTTAAAACCGTGTCTTGGATTAAGGGAAAACTTGGAGACCTGGAGACGAAAGAGAAAGACATGAATGACTTCATCTTCATCAGACAGATTTTCTAAAGCAAGATATGTTAATGTTGGCACGAGCTAGATGTTTGTAAAGGTTGTACAATGGAGTATTTGCACAGCAATATGTCTATGTATATGAACTATGAACCTAATAGAATATGGCTTTATAAATTACATATATATTAAATGTGAGAACCAAAAAGAAGAATAAGAAAAAACTGCAACCTTATTGTGCAAAGACAGATTAAAAACATATGCAACCTTACTAACCAAAGAACAGATCAGTTTACCATTTTGATGTTGCAGAATTAAACTACCAATAGTACTTGTTAGCGATGTTAGCTTTATTTGTGCACGGATAGCAAAAGAACTGAACAGTTTATAAGTAGTTTACTGGAAAAATAAGATACGATCAATGCCATCATGGAGAAATAACTGATAAACAAGCAAAAAGAACCACTCCAACACATAAGTGATAAATTGTAACCTGGAAAAGATATTGAACAGTTTTCCCGTTATACTCCAGAAACAATGAACAATGAACCAACACATTGATCACTATATTCACCCAGATTATAGGCCATGGAAATACAAATTGAAGTTAAAGTAGAAGAGGAAAAAATAGCTTTTGCTTCCAACACTGTTCTGAGTACATTATCAAAGCCCTCTTGACATGACACTCTGGTCAGGTCATGCAGATGCCAAGACATCTTAGTAGTTAGTGACCTTGAATGAGCCTGGATACACTCTCTGTGAACTCACAGATGTCAAAGCATTCAGGAGTAAGATGGGTTGACAGAGGTTCTGCACCCCTTGGGAAACTGGGTAAACGTGTCACATTTTGAGTTTTCATCAATCTGTAATATGGTGTGTCAGAGCTTCCTTTGCCCTGTCTAGTTTTATAGTTCACCTCTCGCAAACAAGTCAGTCTTAAGCATTTTCAGAACTAAGTATTTAGTATTTTCAGAACCTTTCGAGCTATGTCTTTGTTATTTACCTATAACTGCTGATTATATGTCAAATGATCACCAACCACTTGTATACTGTAAAAAAGGGTGTCTAAAAACAAGATAAAAACACTAAATCTGTGGAAAAAGGTACTCAAAACAAGTGAAATATGTCCATGCAGCAAGATAATTTCACTTGACAAGATTTTTTGAATTAAAATTGTTAAATCTAGAAATAAGTATGTCTACATATGTATGAACACAAGAAATTAACTCTTAAAACAAGATAAATTATCTAACACTTCTAAATCTAAGTTGTTTTTTTAACTTGGTACACTGGAAAAAAAAATCTAAATCTTACCAAGTGTATTTTTCCTCATTTGTAGTCCAAATATCTCAAAACACTTAAAATAAAACATAACCACCTAAAGAGTAACTTTTCAGTGAAATATAAGAACTGATTTTTAGACAATAGATCTGGAAAATCTGATTTCAAGAAATCTTATCAAAATAATTTTCACTTGTTCCATTGGCAGAATTTTTTTGCTTAATTCAAGCAAAAATATCTTGTGTTAATGTTATTTTACTTGTTTTTAGAGAGGCTTTTTTTCCAGTATAAGAACCAAATAATTTGCAGTGTGAATGTAAATGATTAATCAGTTATTTTTTAAAAGGCTTAAGTGAAGACAGGAAAGCAGACTTTCTCCTTTTTATTATTAAACAATGCTTTTAAGAAGAGTCGAGGAATCTTTTTCTAAAATGAGTATCAAAATGACACTGCTGGAATTAATGCATATTTTGATTTATGGAACAAAATCTATACTAGTTCCATTAACTAAAATAACCTGTATAAAATATGAGATTGGCAGCAGTGTTAATATTCCGCTTCCACAGTGTTATAGAATTGTGGGCCATAAACCTACAATCAGCAGCATAATGTACTGTGTAACATAAAGATTACTATATAGATTAAAAAAACAACAAAAAAAACAAGTACAGCGAGGAAGAGCAAGACCTACTTGGGTATGGGGGAGAAGATGCTGAGCCCAGCCCGGAACTTCTTGATGGTTCCTCCGGCTTTGAACCAGCTGTGCCTCTTCTCCTGCTGGGCTTTAAGAAATTCATTACTGAGGTGCTTCCACTGCTGCGAGGTGAACGTGCTCAGGATCCTGTCATGTTACAAACAAAATAAAATAAATTTAAAAAAAAACAGATTCAAAAAGGGAGAAATATAAGCATAAGTGGCAGAAACAGGGTGAATAACTTTTTAAGTCAGATTCTTTTTTGTGTTTGTTAAAGAATATCTATGAATATTAATGTCTTATGTCAGTGAATTATCAACAGAAGCTCAAAACACTAGGTAAGACATCCTTAGTATTTCTGTTTCTGTATATTTAGGCGAGTTAAAATCATTGGGAACTGTGGGTGAGTTACAAAATCTACTTGACACTATTTTGCAGGAAAAAAAAGAGAAACTAGATGCTTTGAGTTTATATTACTTACTTTTTGAGCTGTAGGCCGAGGCTGAAGCCTTCTTTATTGGAGGGCTGAAACACTTCTACTGACGGCTCTGACAAAAAGATGAGTAACATTATTACACAGGATAGAGGTACACACCGACTCTGTCCGTCACTCTCGCTCTTGAATAGAACACTCTGTACTCACCTCCCACAGTCAGTGAGTGGCACAATATCTAAAGAACCCAACATCCACACTGACATCTTTACTCACCAGGTCCGTCGAGGTACTGAGAAAGAGAAAAGCGCAGTCTCAGAATAATGGGCTCTGTTCTGATAACTTTCCAAGCTGTCGCAACCTCCTCCTGAGTCAGACACACACACAGATACACACAAATAGACAGAGTTAGCGCCTAATTAGGGTAATTTCTTGTGCGGTTAATAAATAATGAGCAAATTATGCATTATAAATGATGTGTTACTTTGCAAAACATCAACATTCAAAGAATAAAAGGCAAAAACAGAGGAAGTGTTGCAAAGAAAGAAGAATGTTGACTCACATCTAAGAAACCAATGTTAATATGAAGATCGATGTCCACGTCATCAATTGTTCCATACTCTCTGTTCAGACACAGAATATCAGGTACAGTTCATTCATCATAGGTAATGGGATTCATTAAACTCTAACCTTTTATCTTATTATATTCCTTGGACAAAGCCTATTTAAAATGAGTAGGTTCTTTTATTCATGGTGACAGCTTTTCCAGCTTATGTTGCAAACCAGAGGTGCCAGGAGACTGAATCTTATTTTCTATTAATTACTTTGTTATTATTTTGCTTGTACTGTTAGTAATTTTCCCTGAATAAATCACAAAATGCCATGTGTTTGGTATACCTGACAGAAACAGCACTCTCAGTGTAAATGTCCTTTACAGCCTCGATGTCTGCGTCTAACTGAGGGTGGCGGTACAGGTCAGCAGCGCAGCTCCCCTGATAATATTTAGAAAAATTAACAAAGGTTACAAGAGACACCGAGCAACACTGAATACTTGACAGAACAGGGAGAAACCTGAGCAATGGCTACACCTAGCATGCATTTCGGACATAATCACAGCTTTATTTTTAATTAAACACAGCATGTCTAGGAGATCTAACAACACACTACACTGCATTTGTAAGGTGTTCATACATTATGACCAATGACCCCTTTTTCATACTGACATAATTTCTCTTTAAGAAGTTAAGGTGTCAAGTCCACAGAGACATGGGATAATTTGCTCTATTTAGTCGATGTTTCCTTTTTCTTTTTTTTTTTTTTTAAATATTTGTAATGAAATCAGACTTGTATATTATTAGATAGAGAGAAAAAATTCACAGTTACCTGTTCGGTGTGTACAGCACCACTGAAATTATAGGCTATATTTCTGGTTTTTTCCAAGTGTTGTTTCCATCCTGACATTTTCCACTTTCTCTGGTATCATAGCAAGTTTCTTCACAGCCTCAATGATGACAAAGTTTGTCATATATGTTCCTGGTATCTAGACTTACAGTCACACTCATTTCCTCAGCTCTGACTGTTTAAAGCAGATCCAGCACTTTCATCCTTATCTTCAGCCTGCTGCTTTCATGTGCTGTGACTGCATGGAAAGGAGCTTTAAGTCCCAGACTGGATTTACATTTCAATCACAAGCCTTGGGAGATAAAAAAGGATGACTAGCAGATTAAGATCTTGTATGGAAGTGAAACATTGAACTTTACAAGATGAGATGATACACTAAACTGTGGTTGCGGAATCAATTTTGACAATATTGTGTGTCAGCGATACTTCTTGGTTCACGGTGTGTGAGAAGTGACAAAGAACACTGATATAAAGAGTTACACTCATGTTCCTTTTTTCCACAACTTGTGCATTTTATAACATTTAATGCCAGATTAGCTACTTTCAGCTACAAAAAATGAAATTCATTTAAAGCATTGTAAAACACTGACATAAGCTTTTACATTTTATCATGCTTCACATGAATTCAATTTTTTTTGCCTGACTAGCTCCAGGCATTGGGATGAAAATGTCAGTCAGCTGGTCCATCTGTTCTACACTACCAGAGAAAAATATCTCAACAGCCATTTGCCATATTACCATGAAATTTGGTCTGGATAGTTATGATCCCCAGAGGGATGATTCAGACTGATGTTGATGACCCTGAACTTTTTCTCTAGCCTCTCCCTGGAATCTAAATTTCTGCTTGACCAACAATTAGAACAAAATCATGAAGCATTTGGATTTCTTTGAAATTCCCCATTATGTGGTCTGATTCATATTATTCTCTTCACAATGTTATGTGGACAAGATTTTAATAACTAGCAAAGCTGCAAGACTAACAAAAATAGTAAAATATGTTAATCTACCTAATGTATTCATCATCATTTGTTGTTATGGGCTGCTGAAGGGTCTTGACTCTAAAGGTTGTTAAATTATTAAGTGCTTCGTTTGCTGCCAACAAAATAGCAGAACCTATGAGTCAGCAAACACATCCTATCAACATAATTTTTTGCAAAGTTTAGTAATGACTATTTCTTTTCCTATTGTAAAATAGTGCATCATTTGGAAATTAAATTCCCTGACAATGACAAATTAAACATCCTGATTTGGGTGAAAGGCTCTGATTTACCTGAATGCCATACAGGAACTGTTCCGACTCGTTCTCGCCGTCCGACTCCTCATCTGTCCAGCACTGGCCTTTGATGTCCTGTGGGCCCGCATATTGTGAAAGGGCTATTATAGTGGAGCAGACAGAAAATGCGACCTCTCTCTATCATCCTTTCATCTCACATCCTTTCTCACATGTCCCAATTTAGCTTCCCATTGAAGGGCTTCAAAACAGATCTTTATATAGCAATCTCAAAGGGACAGACAAAGTATCATGATTTATTTTCAAATGACAGGATATTCTGTGTTCAAAAGAATACTGAAACGACAAATCAAGAAGGAAAGTTGATAAACTACTCTGAAAATAAAAATAACCACACATCCTGTCATTCACAGCCAAGCTCAAACCCTGAAGGTCTAGCTGAATAAATATAACATTTTAACGTCTCTCTACAGCAGATAATATATTTTTAATTACAATTACTAATTATTAATCTCTATAAACCCTCAATTATACACAGTTCGAGCTGTCTTACCATCGGGTCTGCTGTTCATAGGCTCACTCAGACAGGTTTAGGCCTTTGGCTGTTGCCAACCATTGCAGCCTATTTCCAAGTAGAAGGAACACTCTCCAGAAAACTGAACTGAAACTCTGAAAATACAAGAATTAAAAATATAACATAAGAATCACACATGAAACAAAGAGGCCAGCTCCAATGATGCCATTCATTGTAAATGGTGCCCTCCTCCTCTTTTCTTTAAATCGTCCGCACTTCACCTTGCCATGTATCCTAGCAACAGCCATTTCTGCCTCCTTTCAGAGTGGCATTAATCACTGTGAGGAGAATGTGTGGGAGATAGCGCTGTACGTTCAGTACCCTGGATGTCTCCATTTCTTTCTTTGTTTGTTGTAGGATTTCCAGCCATTAATATAAAGCGTTAAAGGCTGATACAAGTATACTGAAGCACATTTGTTTAAGTCACTATCGTTCATGTATAGACTGCCATTTTTAACAACAGCATTAAATAGATATTAAGGTATTTTGAAAAACTCTCACAATTCTGCTGTTAGGTATAGAATTAAATACATTTATCAATAATTTGACTTCATAATGAAACAATGGCGTATAGGGCATATACTGTTACACTATTCTAATGTTGAAATAAAAGATAAATAAAGGATAACTACAGACAATGGTACTAAGATAAAAAGTATCTTAAATGAATCTTAATTCGTTTGGTTTAGAGGTAAATTATAACACTGTAAGGAAAAATAAATAACAAAATGCAAGTACAATGGTGAACAACATCACAGGCATAACAAAGAAAAGTGCAGTACAGCCTGGCACATTTTGTGTCAGACATGTAAACAATGGCTCCAGGGCACTTTGGACATGACTTGAGGCTGCTCATGCAGAGTTCCACAGAATGCATACCAGAATCGACATCCCCCAGTATATAATAAACCTTAAGTATACTGAATTAATCTGATTTATCAACCCTGGAATCTGAGAGATTTTCAAACATAGACTAATGTAGACTAGGAATGCCATCATAAAACACATTAGTAATCACAAATAATAGCATAAATAATACATCTTGATCAATATTATTATATTATCATTAGTTTGCTATTTTTCCTTATCTACTATATCTGTATTTACATTATCAACACAGAATATTCATCCATTGCTTGTTCCTGAATATAAATCTAACCCTTTTTAAGAGATTTGTGGTTTTGCTCCCCCCACCACCCCTCACGTCTCATGTCTTCCACTTCAGCCCCTTTCTTCCAAATGACTGCTGCCCTGCCATGTCCTCCATAACCCTGCTAGCATTTACATCAACCCCCACCACCACCACCACCACCACTCCCCTCCATTCCCATAGCCACTGTCGTCTCACATACCAATCGAGTCTCAGACAAACTGAACCACCCCCCCTCGCCCCCACACAAACCCATCACTGTTCCAATTTCACCTTCGGATAAGTATTTAACACAAACACAGATGCAGTCAGGCAGCTTTTCCCCTCCCCCTATGCTTTGTGCCCCCACCCCATCCAACCACACTTACCTCCACAGAGGATGCAGACTCGGATGCTGTCCTTGCCTCAGCTGCTCCCCCTCTTAAAGGGCACACCTGCCTTTCTTTCGGCGGTTGCTTTCCACTGAAATGAATGATCACAATAAGCCCTTTAAAACGAGGAAATAAAAAACTATAGCCACAATCCCCCAGTTTCACAGCCTCCGTCTCTCAATGATCCTGGTGTGTGTCTGTAAGCAAGCCAGCTGGTGTGTGTGAGCCTATGTGTTTATCTATTGCAGATCTCTGCTCCTACTGCTGTCTTATATTTTGCCTGACAACACTGAGGGGTCTGAGCATGCTCAGTAAGGCAAGGCAGCTGGTCATGTGACCTGCAGCTGACTGCACTGCTGCTGAGAGATAGCAGGGAAAAATGGAGGAAAAAAAGGTTCTGTGTATGCTTGCATCTCCTCTATGTGTGTGTGTGTGTGTGTGTGTGTGTGTGTGTGTGTGTGTGTGTGTGTGTGTGTGTGTGTGTGTGTGTGTGTGTGTGCGTGCGTGCGTGCGTGCGTGCGTGGTTGCATTAGTCAGTGTCAGTGTATTGATGTGCAGTCATGCTTTGGAGGCAGCTGCAGGCAGAGAGTTGAGTGCTTTTGTGTCTTGCGTAAATTTATTTCAAAACAGGAAAGAAGGAAGGAAAGGACAAAAGGAAAAAAAAAAACAAAAAAAATGCTTGATGATAAATTTGTGGTTTTAGTTGCAAAGAAATCTATTAATGTGGTCATAAATGCACTGAACCCTCTCAATTTTCAAAGTATATGCAAATAGAAATATGTATTTTGCATTATGTTTTATGTATTGTATTATGTGCATATATGTGACAATGGTCATTAGGCCTTTAGGTTAATCAGTCTTTACCCTCATTAACGCAAGGTATCTATTTAATACCTGACCTTAAGAATGGACAGATTAATGGGGCAGCTCTTAGTCCAACTTCCAGTTCAATATGTGGCTCCATTCATGAAAATAACATAAAACGGAAGCTTTCTGGCTTTATATTTATCATAATATAAACCACACTGAAAGACATTCAAGTATGTAAAAATGTGGAAGAAACGTCTTGATATCAAACCAAAGAGCACAGTTTCATTAACAAGAAAATAGAGGCTACATGCAATATCTGACATCCCAAATCAGTTTGTTTGCTTCTCTTGTTTAGCACTTTGTTTGCCCTTTTATTCTTGTGACGGGGCAGTCGTGGTGCTCATGCTGTATAATATGTTCGGTGGTATTAGCGTGTCCTATCTCTTCATCTCATCTCTGAGAATTAGCTGAGTATATTCCTGTACCTCGTGGCTCAGGTGTTATCATTAATACTGACTGGCAACCAGGGTAACCAGACTAGAGACCTGTGCCTCACCTGGACAGGTGTGTCCATTGGCCTCAACTAGTGACGTGGCTCGAGTCCAGGCAGACCCTGTCAGCTTCCAGTGAGACAGCACCATGGGTAGCGGAGGCAGTGTAGCTACAAACAGGTAAGAAAAAAAAAATAGGTCAGGGATAGACTCAGGAGGACATGCCACAGGAAGGTCAGCAAACTCCAAGATTAGAGAAACACTAGTCTTTATTTTATTTATATATTCACAAATGTATTTGTCAGATTATTTGCTCAGATGTAAAATGTAAATGTTTTAATTTGGAAATAAATATTATTGGTTATCAGTGGTTGTCGCCTTCGCCCTTAAGTGGCTGGGATAGGCTCCAGCGACCCCCGTGACCCTAGTGAGGATAAAGCGGGTTCAGAAAATGGATGGATGGTTGTCATTTGTATCTCATCAGTGTATTTTTATGCCATATCCTTACCAGAGCAAGCAAATGACACATCCAGGATAACAAACTATCTACTGTCTGTATAGGAAAAACTACAGTGTAATTAGAAAAATGGCCATTTTACCCATTGTTATTTCAAAACCTAATTATATTCAACAGGACTGTGGTGTTGAATTATAAAAATCATCATGAAAATGCATAGGGACACTGTTGAATCCTTTCGAACAACAGCAAAACATGCAAGTACAGAAATACAGAAATGAAATAACTGCAGCGGCAATACAATTCATCTGTCTTGTCTATGGGTGATAGAATTGGAATGTATGTGCTATATTTCTATTGAAAATCTCCCCTTAATTTAGCAACTGCTTGACGGAAAATAATTGGAATTTATATAATACATTTGGGCATTGTAGAGTTAAATCTTTCTTCAAGTGTAATTCAAGTACTTTGAAATGGTCTATTCCTATATTTAAACGCTAGATGGCGCCATTGTATTTAATACGACGCAACAAGGTACCAGTTGTCAGAGATCCTCCATTCCGTCTGTGGATGTGATCGACAGGCTTGCATTTCCATAAACTTGCCGTGTTCTGATGTATGAGTCGCTGTAGGCTGCATGTACACAGACTAAACAACACGCTCTGGGTCACTCATCATAAACACGGAATATAACAAACGGACTAGTGAAACCATGCGTTTTGATGCTTCCCATAAACCATTGCGGCAGCCGATGATGTTCCCATTCGTGCGGCATTGTAACTCAAAACTTTACTGACCGCATGACAGATGATTCAAGTCACATAAAAGGATGTTATAATGAGCAAACTGGTATTTAATGGCAGCTCGACTGTAATTCCTGGGGACTACCACATGCTAGGCCCAGTCACATGTCAGATATCATGCTTTACGGACGTATTCTTGCTCTCTGATTGGCTCCTTAAGTTCACCAAGCACTGCCATCGCGTATCTTGATATCCTTCCGCGCTGGTGTTAGTTTTAGACATTCCACAGGAGTGATATTGTAACAAAAAACTTTACACAGTGAGATCATTTATTGAAATTGTGGTCTACACAGTCATCTCAAGGCACTATTCGTACCGCATTTGCTTACATTTACGTATATTCTCTCGGATGGATATGCCTCAGCATCCCTAGAAAGTAGTTCCGTGGAGAGCGTGACAGTGGAGATCACCTTGAGCTCCTCTCAGTGTAGCAGCAGTTACATCAGTCCGGCCGCTCATCTCCACATTTAAGGTGGGTATCACTTGATTTGCTCTCCCACACGGAGAGTTCTTACAACCTGCTTGACACTTGGTCCTCCGTGTTTCGGCTCTTTTATTCTCCTGTTAGTCATTGCTGTACATTTTGCTAACCGGTAAGTGTGGGAATGTAACGTTAACAGTCGACTACCGGCGCTTACAGTTGGAGTCTTCTGTTAATTCGTCGTTGTACTATAAATACGCCATTTTGCCTTGATTTCAAGCGGCGCTTTTTTTTTTTTTAAAATGTGTGGTGACAATTGAGTGTTGTTTTGCCAATTTTAAACAGCGTTGTTAACTCGTCGTATTGGCTCAAAAACTGAAGGAAACTGAGGGCACACCGAAGAACTGTAGTCTTGTGACCGACTGCTAATGTCTTGTATTGCAAAATGTAGTCGTTAGATCTAAAATTACTCAATTAAATGTGATGCACGAACGTTGAAAAATCGCTTCCTGTTGCCTCCTGATGTGGGTGTGGCCGCGGCGTCTTCTCGACCCCTTATTGGTCCGTGGTCGTGATGTTTCTTTTTCAGGAAAATGTGACGCAGTGATGAGAACGTGACCTTTAGCGCATCGACGGTACTACTGTATTTTTACAACAGTCCTGCAATTTGTTTGTAATGTGCCCAGTTAAATGCACTATAGCTAAGCTATCCTTGCAAAATAAATTGTCTTCTGCCACCATATAACTGAGAATATTGTCAAACAAAAAATGAATAGTGAATATTTTACAAAAGCTGGTTATGTTTGGGGAAATAACCATGGCTTAATGTTAATACACTACCTGTGGCAGCCCCACTGCAGTAGTCTGTTGCAGGGAGCTACATAATATGCCTTGTTGACACTGGATACAGACAGAAGGAAGACCTCACCCTATCAGTTAAGGTTGTGCTCATTTGTCTCTTTGCCTGAATGGTGCCATATATCGACATTCTGTGCTATTTCAGTGTGGTGTCTTCTATCCAAACATGACGTAAGGAAGAAATGAGCATCTACAGACACTGCCATTACAAATTCTTTACTGGCTGCAGACTCTGTTATAGAATTAGTGTTTGTTCCACAGGATGAGTCAGGTCCAAATGTCATGGGACTAGTTGGACATAAGTATGTGTTCACTGAAAGTTAATGCTAAGCCAGTCAGACAGCAGCTGTATTTTGACTGTTTGGTCATTTTAATATGCGGTAATCATCTCCATAAGGTGATCATCTGTAAGCTTAATCTATAAATTCAAATAGTTTTCTTGATTCAGTGATATAAGAACCATTATTAGAGACATGGGGTTCTACTTACCATTGTAAAATATGGGTGCAACATCTATGAGTTTTAAAGAAACAGAAAAACTGCCAAGATTTCTCTACCACACTGGAGAGAAAAAATTGCTGTAGTATATCAGATACATTGGATTTGAGCTGATACGTCTTATTATATAAGTGGTTTTTTTTTTGTTGTTTTTTTTTTGTTTTTTTTACTATTCTAATCCTGTATGCTTGAAAATTATGCAAAATTGCTGTTTTCTTTTAGACAAGTAACAACAAAAAGCCGTCACAGCACCTGAACCCATTGAAAACCCCAGTATGTTTAGTTAAGTTGTAATTTTAATTTGGTGTTCTCCCCTTAAAAAGAAGCTTTTGGTAGGTATGGTTGTGAAATGCTGCAGTATTTTGTAGCTGTGGTAAGTTTGTTTAGCCACAACCTAGAAGTTTAGCAGACTGGACTGATTACTGCTGGCGCTGCTTCTAGTGTCATGGTCTGGAACAATACCAATTATGGCTTTTCTTTTCCCACTGCAGGCTGTCCTGAATGAATAAGCAAAACTTTATAGAGTAGGTTTGGGTCAGGTACTTTTCAGAAATGGTTTGGTAAGTGCACTAAAAATGCACACTGTTCTTTACTAATCATGAATTTAAATCCATGCAATGCAGAGTGTAAGGTACAGTTTAAAGACACTGTTTACAGGCCAGGATACTGGAAGCACCATAGTACATTCTGAATCTATTCATACAGTTAGACTCTGTATGTTGTGTGTTTATTATTAGCCACGATTCTGCTTTTAGCCCTACGGTGTTGTATGACAGAGGTTGGCAGTAGCATTTGTGTCACACTGCTGTAGTGTTTTGCGGGGGAAACCTCATGTATGTCTGCTGCATCAGATCATGGCACTTGCATGGCCACATCCATTGCTCTCTGTGTCCTTTATCCGCACTAAAGGGATTTACTCTTGAGCGTCTGAATGTGTCATATGTATGTACACGTACTGCAGCGGCCACTGGTTTTATTGCTGTTGTGGGGAGTAGGTTGAACAGTAGCCCTGGGTGCTCTAACACACTGGGGCTGCTGTGGAGGTCAGTGGCTGCTACATGCCGGGTTGTCCCCAGGAGGAACAGGAAGATCTACTGGGGGTATGTAGTCCTACCTGATAATGGAGCCTTGGTTAAGTGAGTGTGAGTGATTGAAACCATTGTCTCTGTGAGCCAGCTTGGATTAACGCAGTGTTATGTCACATCCATAGGATGTGACACAGAATGTCATGTCATGCCATGCCATCCTTGTAGTAGCACTATATCTGCTGCTGACATTTTAGAGATAAATAATAAGTTAATTTTAGAAAAACCTGATGCTTATGACAGAAATTGTCAATGAAAGAATATGTTGCAAAGGTAAATGTGCTGCGAAGGGATTGGAAGGGATTATTGATGCTCTAAAGTTAGGCCTGCAATTGTGTCAGGGTGACTTTGGCCTCTGTGGGCCTGTGACAGCTGCTTAGTGGCCATACTAGGGTCAGACTTACCAAAATGACAAATTTGTCATTCCATAATGGGAAGAAGCTAACGGGAGAAAACATCACCTTGCACTTGACAAAGAGTAGTTACTATCTGTTTAAGGGATTTGTTTTTTTTATCAGCCTGTACATATTCACAGGTTAAAAATGGCACATCATTTGAGAGTACAGCCAATGTTAGAGATCACTAGTGTTGGAAGACAACACTTTATTCAAAAGATAAATGTCCAGGCTATTTGCTTATGAAATTGGATGCCCATGTAATGACTCTGAAAAGACATTCATTGCTGTGATGCACAATAAGCTCTGGAAAAATGCTAAAGGAAAGAGGTGCAACGATTCATAGAAGATTTTGTGCAAATGTAAACCTAACTGAATGTGAAAAAGGAGAAATAGCACACAGCATGTTTGTGAAATACATACTACACAGCGGTAGTGTTCAGAACTGGCCATGATGTGTGGTGAATTTGATTCTTCAGCCCCTCTGCAGTTTTTCCCAGTGGTTCAGCCCACTCAGCCGTCTGCCTCTAGACTCTTCATGGTTGTGTGCACTGCAGTAGTGAGATGTGATGGAGCTCACGTACATGTCTGGCCTGGCATTGGTCTGCTTCACTGACTGAAGTATTACATCATCAGTCAGAAGCCCCTGCTCAGGAAGCCTGTTGGTGTAGCCGTTCTGCCTGGAAAATCCCCCACTGCATTGTATTAGTAATTAGGATGTGATGAGTCAGAATAAAGCAGACCTCTAGTTTTGAACAAGGTTGATGTATATCATATTTTCCTTTGGAGAAGCTATCATTTTTGTGTGTTCTGTTAAAGCTACAGCAACTGTTGCAGCCATCAATATATTTCCAAAATGTGTAATTTTTTTTAGCTTACATATACAGCCTTGGATGAATGAATGAAGGACTGATCTTAAATAGATATCAGTTGTTTCACTGATGAGTCTCCAGTGAGAGTGTTTGTGAATGTATAATTTATTACAGGAGAAAAGGATCTCTTCACTTGGTGTTTTTTGGATTGCTGTTAGTAGAAGGTTGTTACAATATATTTAGTACTTTAGCCATAATGTATACCTGATTCATTCATTAGTATCTGATTACATCTTGAACCATTAGAAAGTTTTTAATTTGCCATATGCAGTTATTACAGTTGAATACATCAGTACTGTATGTGTAATGCAATAGCAGACAACTGTTTCTGCATTAATTTATAAGTGGTGAGATAATTATTCAAGCAAGAGCTTCTCTAACTGTTTTATCAAATGATTTGGCAGTTTTTCCCATTATCTGCAAGAACTATGGCATTATTTTATTATCTCATAAATTTAGAACTTTGTCACATTACTGTTTTTACTCCATATTTTTTCCCAGAATCACTGCGCAACCATTCATTTTGGCAGAAGCAGAATCTGCTCTGGTTTAGTTATATAACCACAGCAACCAAAGCACTGGCAGCTGCCCCAGCAATCCAGGCATTCCTCTTCATTATGGAGTAACCATGCTACACCTTGCTTAAATACACCAGCCCTATTGGTTGTCTGTTGAAACATGCCTCATGTCAGGTTGTAGAGTGGACATAGTACTTCTAGTACCTCTCATAATCCTGTCATTCATGGATTGAAGGAAAAATGGAAGTGGCTGAGGCAGGGCAGCCATCTGTGCATTTTGTCATGAATTTGATAGAATATCTCTTTTGAAATATCATGTATAGATACAGGTTGTTCATCTTTTGCAAGAAAAAGAAAGGTTGAAATTGTCATGATGAAAGCTGGGTAATTCCTCTAGATGAGTCTGCTGCTATTGGTGACTCAGGGGGAAGTGGGTGGGGAGAACAGAATGTACAATGTGATGGTAGCTCAATAAGATGTAGCCTATTGCTTGACTCTTCAGTGTGAAGTACAGGGGAAATCTTGCTGGAATCATGAAATATCTGTATTTTCCATCTATTGTAGTGCATGTTTATACTGTGCTGTGATGATATGTCACTGACTTGCTTTTGGTCATTGCTGTGTCCTCTAAATGAACTTTATTGTCCTCAATATTTCCTGCAGCAGTACTCCAGTTGCCCCAGTGATCACCATGCCTCAGTCAAAGTCTGCAGACATGGGCTCTGCCTTCATCCAGACACAGCAGCTGAATGCTGCTATGGCAGACACTTTCCTGGAACACATGTGCCTGCTGGACATTGACTCTGAGCCCACCACTGCACGCAACACTGGCATCATCTGCACCATCGGTTGGTCAACACTTCTCCAAACAAATACATACACACTATTTTGCACTTTTTTAAAGAATTTTTTTGATACTCAGGGCTTCTGTTCAGTATAATCGTCTTAAACACACATACAGTATAATTACATGGTACACAATGAACTGCCCAGTCACATTACTAGAACAACAAAAGCTGTTAAAAGTAGTTACACTAGATTTTCTTTTCTTCAGGACCAGCTTCCCGTTCTGTTGACACGCTGAAGGAGATGATCAAGTCTGGAATGAACATTGCTCGTTTGAACTTCTCCCATGGATCACACGAGGTGGGTCTGTTCACATCTCTTTGTACTGCGTAAAGGAAATATACAGTAAGTACCTTGCCTTATTGTTAAATGTCACGCTTAAACTCTGCTGATAATTTCTATCAAATATGATTCTGTGCTTTATCACATAAAGGCTGTTTCTTGGTGTGTTGAGCTTTATGGCATTATATGGCCACGAATAGTTTTATTCACTTCTGTATGTCCAGCTTTGTTAGTGTTTCAGGTAGCATTGTCAAAAGTTTTCGCAATATAACTAGTGAACACAGAAGGTAAACAATGCTTATAAAGAGTAAGGTGGAAGTTTGCATTGAACTGCAGTCGACTTCTCACATATACAAATAATAGAGTAGCTTTGGGGTGGACTTGCCTATAGACAGGCTGCAAGTCTTGCATAAAAACACATCTTTGGTTGTTATGCATACAGTAAAGAAAAGCAAAGCCAAACCCAATATAATTCCAGAGACAAATCTTCTTACACTGCCTGTTCTTAATTCCTTAAAACAATAGTTAAAGAAAAACCTAGTAATCTGGAATTATATTGTTTAATACCAGCGCCATTCTGCATTTAGGGAGATGTTAATAAGTCTGTACCACCAAACACCAGATGTGATTCATGCAGACATGTCTAGTTATGTAGGTGTATTGAAAGGGTCATATAGATAATTCAGTACAATAAAAAGGACAGCACAACAATTCTGTTGTGTTGCTGCTTGGGAAACTAAGAATACGTCATGTGTAGCTTCCTGCCCTGCCTTTATCTCATCAGCAGGCAGCGCACCTAAGTGTACACAGACCAATCCCAAGGTCAGTCCACTTTTAGGGAAAGTAGAGTAAGTGACACATCCAGAAAGTCACATTTCATAAACATGTTTGAAAGAAATGATAGCCCTTTATATAATAGAACATTAACTACAGTTTCAGCTTACAAAGTCTGATTTATACATTTATGGAGCCTTATCTGTTTAGTCACCTGCTCTAAATTCACCTCATAGCTTTGAGCATAAACCATATTAGCAGCCTGTGCTACGGTAGGTAAGATTCTGTCACCTTTAGTAAAAACCCTGATGATGTCCTCTTTTTGCAGGCAGTTAAGATACCCTGGGTTGTGTGCTGTCATAGTGAAGTGTAATTCAGCTTGTCGCTAAAGTAAAGGCAGCCAATGTGATTACCCACCACTTAAGTTATTACTGAAAGCTCTGTTTATCAGATAGGCAGTGTAAGCCATGTGTTGACCTCAGAGCTACAAAAAAAAAACATGCAACATGATTTCTAGCCTCTGTAACATGGCAAAAATGATGATTCTTTAACATTAGGGTACAAATAAAAAGTTGACCTACCTAATCTAAACTGCTTCATTGCAGCAATTTTTGTATTTAGTAATCAAAGAGGGCCATTTCCCCAAACACTACTAGCACTACCCACAAAACCAACTTTCAGTAATACTATAGTGTTTGGAGTCAGGGAAAGGAGATATACAGCAGCATTTCCAGAGGGGAAAAATATATCTGCATATATTCTGTTTTTTAAATATCTGACATGAGTCACAAGAACCTCTTGTGGTGAATTTGCATTATTATTTTTGCCAAGATGTATGATTAGACATGTTCTCAAGGGCACATACTTGTCATGGCATGTCCACATATTACTGGTATGTGGACTAAAGTGTGACTCAGTTTATTGCCCTCTACTGTTGTATAGCTAAATGTATCCTATAAAGGAAATGGTCTGTTGTAGCTTCATAAAGCTTCAAATGTACTTAACATGTTAAGCTAAATGAAATCTACTAACATGTGGTCTAAAGTGGCAAAAAACTGATTGACATAGTGGGAATAATGACCTAACAATTCCTCTTTACTAGATGAGTTGGGGTTTTTTTGTTTTTTTTTTAAACCGTGCTATATTGTGGTTTGTTACATTGCTGTTGTAGAAAACTGGATTGGAAAAAGTACTTGAAGGTCCCAGGTTGCACCAAAATGAAGTTTTGCTTTTTTTTTGACCAGCTGATACTGAAGTGGCTTTTTGCTGTGGATATATTTCCTCACAGTCCTTTTCCTTTCTCTAGTATCATGCAGAGACTATCAAGAATGTACGTGAGGCATGTGAAAGTTTCGAACCTGGCAGCATCCAGTACAGGCCTATCGGCATTGCCCTGGACACCAAGGGACCGGAGATCAGGACAGGCCTCATCCAAGGGGTGGGTTTAATGTTGTCCCTCTTTTGGTTATTGTTGTTTATCAGAAAGCATTTGCATGAAAACAAGGTTTAATCTGTGTGTGTTTCGACAGAGCGGCACAGCTGAGGTGGAGCTGAAGAAGGGCAACATGATCAAGTTAACCCTGGATGACGCTTATCAGGATAACTGCAGTGAAGAGATCCTGTGGCTCGACTACAAGAACATTACCAAAGTGGTGGAGATTGGCAGCAAGATCTACATTGATGACGGACTCATTTCCCTGCAGGTCAAGGAGATTGGTGAGTGGAGGAGTAGTCGAAGAAGCTCAAATTAAACAACGGCATTGTAAGGTCGACTGTAACTGATGCTGAATGCATGTTTTATCATGTCCCTCTGTCAAAGGTTCTGATTTCCTCATGTGCGAGATTGAGAATGGGGGCACTCTGGGCAGCAAGAAGGGAGTGAACCTCCCCGGGGCAGCTGTGGACCTGCCTGCTGTTTCAGACAAGGACATCAAGGACCTGCAGTTTGGAGTGCAGCAGGGAGTTGACATGGTTTTCGCTTCCTTCATTCGTAAAGCAGCAGACGTACATGCCGTCAGAGCAGTACTGGGAGAGAAGGGAAAAGACATTAAGATCATCAGCAAGCTTGAGAATCATGAGGGTGTGCGCAGGTGTGTGGAAGAAGCAGTTTCTGTATATAGGATGTTCTCTTTTTGGTGTGAATAATTGGGTCATTCTGTGCCCTCCTAGCCCACAGCTATGATCTTCACTTATGGTACGTCATGGGATATACTCTGTATGCCACTTCTTTCATAATTCTTACACATTAAACCAAATTCAACTTATAAGATGGGGGATTTCTCAGAGTTCTAGGTCATTCAAATGCATTGTCAGTCATTATTTTTTTTTAATTTATTTATTAACCTTTATTTAACCAGGAGAAAAAAAACTTGAGATTAAAAAGCTCTTTTGCAATAGTGTTCTGGCCAAGACAGCAGCAGCAGAAATTACAAACAATAGATTTCATCCATACATCAGCACTAAAATATGTACATAAAACACATTATGAAACTCAATTCTAAAATCATACGCAAAACACTAAACTAGAAAGCTACATATAAAACACCATCAAAAATCTAAAAGGTATTAAAAGTATATGACAATGTTCCTTAACCTTCTGAGACCCAGGAAAGTACAAGTTTATTTTTATTTTTTTTTGGCTTTTTTTAATTAAATAATTGCCAATGTTGGAAACATCATGATGCAACAATTTTTTCAGATGCGTTTTTATATCCCCGAACGCAGTTTCGGGGATGTTATGTTTTTGGTCCGACTGCCAGCTCAGCGACCGCCAGTTATCCTTCGTGTTAACGCAATAACTTAAAAGATATTCAATTCAGAAATTCCATGTTTTCCATATCAATGAATATCATGGAGAGGAAGAACTGAATCTATTTTGGATGATTTACCATTTCTAGATTGCCCACAAGGGGCCGCTCAAAAGTTTAAAATCACTAAACACCCTTTTGTTCATATCTCTGGAACTATTTGTCTGATTGACTTCAAATCAAGTGTAAATGAAAGGTCATGACCTGGGGATGTCTCACGTCATGACATCATAGCTGTCTGGTAAAGGATTGGTGGCGTTCGGGGATATACCCCTAGCCGTTGCTTCAGATGGCTAGTTTTGTCTAGTTTTAAATTATAGAATGTCCTTTGCGCTGGAATTTATAAGGCTGCGAAACTCAGCCAGACAATCCATAACTAGATTAAAAGTATCTCAAAGCAGAACCTGATTCAATCAGTTTGAAAAACATCCAGATTTATCCTTTTCCCATTCATTTAAAATGACTTTGAATGTATTTAAACTGACCAGCTCCTTTAGTTTTATCTCCTTCTGTAGGTTGTTTCAGGCAGTGGGTGCAGAAAATGTAAGCGTTTTCTTTCCCAGTTCTGTTCTGACTTTTGTAACACGTAGGGATAACAGATCCTGGGACCAGAGACTGTAATTATTAGTTATTCCAACAGATGTATACCAATAAATATGATGGAACCAGACCTAAAATACATTTATAAATTAAAGAATACCAGGGTTTCAGTCTGCGTGTAAAAAGATCTGTCCATCCAACTTGAGCATATAAAAAACAATGATGAGTGCCAGCTCTGAGGTGTGTGATAAAACTCAGAGCACTGTGATAAAAGTGGCAGCAACAGGTCTCTTTTTAGCCTCAAAAGAAAGGCAATTTTTTTTATCCTGAAATAGAAACTCAATTTTAGCTTCAGTCTCCTTAAAAGTTGCTATACATTAAGAGTGAAAGACAGGGAATCATCTATTAAAATACCAAGACATCTATACTCAGATACTCGCTCAATTTGATGGCCATGAGAAGTGGTGATTAAAGGAAGGTCCAACAGCTTTGACTTAGCTTTTGAAAATACCTTACATTTTGTTTTGGATGTTTTTAAAACCAGTTTTAAATCATAAGATTTTAATTGAACAGCAATAAAAGTGCCTTGGAGCTGCGAAAGAGCCAGACTGGATGTGGATGCTGAAGTATAAATGACTGACATAAAAATGAAAATTAGCTTTGGAAACATTTAGACTAATATTATTTATATATAAAATGAAAAGGAGAGGTCCAAGGACTGATCTGATTCCTCTCTTGTTTTTGGCAGATTTGATGAGATCATGGAGGCCAGTGATGGGATCATGGTTGCTCGTGGTGACCTGGGTATTGAGATCCCAACAGAAAAGGTCTTCCTAGCCCAGAAGATGATGATTGGTCGCTGCAACAGAGCTGGCAAGCCAATCACATGTGCCACTCAGGTCAGTTAACAGTGAAAAGATATATATTGCAAGTTATTTTTCATGATGTAAGGAACTTTTATGTTGAGGTTTGTTAATTTTATTCCCCGAATACTTGACATAAACACCATTCAGATGTTGGAGAGCATGATCAAGAAGCCCAGACCCACCCGTGCAGAGGGCAGTGATGTCGCCAACGCCGTGTTGGATGGCGCTGACTGCATCATGCTGAGTGGAGAGACTGCCAAGGGAGACTATCCTCTGGAGGCAGTACGCACACAACACATGGTGAGTTAATGTACATTAATTAATATTGTAAAGATTTCAGGATTTATTTTAATGACTACATAAACAAGATGTTGGTGTTTTTCATGACTTCTTTTTTGAAAAATTATGAAACTTTTCACCGTAAAACAATTTCCGGCAGCTGGCAGGTTGCTTTTTTCTCTGGTTTTTTTTTTTTTGTCTTGAACACGCTTATGTTTCACTGTCGCACATTAACTCGTTAAAGCCTTTTTTACATTGGACCAAATACGAGCTCCTATATGAGCTCGCAGTACTTAAACATAGTGTGTTCATCATTGTTTATTTACCCAGCCACTAAACAGCCAGTGTTAAATGTATTGGGCTCCGTTCCAGTTCTCCTGGTGAGAGTGGACACACAGTGGTCCTGTGAAAATATGTACTAAAAATAATGAAATGCTGGACAAAAGTTCACCTAGACTGTTGCACAGGGTTCCCACGGGGTCTTAAAAGTCTTGAATTTCCAAATTTGCATTTAATACCTTAAAAAAAGTCTTTAAAAGGTATTAAATTTAATACGGTAGGTCTTAAGTTATGTTGCCATAAATTGGGTTTAAATGCCAAAGTAACGTTAGTCTACCCAGTTCCCACCCAACAATTTATATTGAAATTAGGAACTAATTATTGATAACTTTGCAGCCCCCGGTGAGAAATGACACAGAATGGTGGGAATAAAGGCATTGGAGTAAATAAATAAATTTTCCTAAATTCTAGGAGTCACAAATTTTTGCCAGAATGGCCCTGAAATGGACATTAAATTCAATTCTAAGTCTTAAACAGGTCTTAAATTTAACTTGTAGAAACCTGTAGGAACCCTGTCTGCAGTTTACATTAACTAATTCTTTGCAATTTTCTGATTCTGCACATTTTGGCCTCAAATCACATTTAAATTAAGGAATATGTGCAATAACCTTTGCATGTTTTTTCATAATAATAACATTTTTAATGATTTACATGATTGGTTAACATGACTAATGGATAAAAGAAAAGGCCAAAAATGTGCATTCCCACTGCCTGCATGTGTTGTTTTTAGAAGTCAGGGATAGACAAGTAGACCACCCTTGGCTAAATGTTTGCATCACTGTCACTCTTTGAAAGACTTCCCTGGATGTTAATGCAGCCAGAGCTTCAGCCTGTTTTTTGTCATTGTTGGGGCCTTTTTTGGCTTCACTCTGCCTTTGCACCGCTATGCAGATAACAGAGTGACTCAGCAGTGTGTAACGTCTGCCTTTGAGCTTGCTGACCTTATTCTTAGGGTGCATGTACTCTCTTGGTAAGCCTCAACTCCATCGGTGTGTTTGAAAGATAAATTATTGCCTAGCAGAAATAACTACTCATTAACTAAAACTGCTTTCTAAGCTTGTGTGTGCTATAGTCTTCTTTCATTTACTGCAGTCTTCTTATTCTCTTATTCTGTTTGTCACCTTTGTGTGCAGTGTGTGACATTTGTAACGTCTTCTGCTTTCATCTCCCTGGTAACTTGAATCAGTTTTTTCCAGGTTCTAAAAGTTATTGTTTTTTTTAAATTTATGTATCTCAGCATTGTTATTCTAGTGTTGTAGCTTGCAAATATTTTTATCTTGAGGTTGAGTTAATTTGATTTCAGATTAGTATATGTTGATGGTTGGTTGAGTCTTGGATATATTTTAATTTGAATGTTTCCCTGTCTCCCACACTAACTGCCCACCTAAACTTCATTCTCATTGTCATGTCCACCAATTCACTTTTTTCACCCTCTGTATGTCTGTTGTCTCTCTGTCTCCTTTCCTATCATTTCCACACTTTGCATCTGTGTGTGCGTGTTGTGGGAATGCCTGTGCTCGATGCATCCCGCCTTCACTTGTGCCAGATTGCTCGTGAAGCCGAGGCAGCCATGTTCCATCGGCAGGTGTTTGAGGACCTGCGTCGCTCCACGCCGCACTGCAAAGACCCCGCTGAGGCCATTGCAATCGGCGCTGTCGAAGCATCCTTTAAGAGCTTAGCCTCAGCAATAATTGTGCTCACTGGCTCTGGAAGGTAGGCAGGTCTTCACCAGGAGAACTCTACCGTTTTAATAGATTCCAAAAGGGAGTGTAGGGCAAGACAGGGTTCAGCTCAGCAGGTAAACAGTTTGGCAAACCTTAATTACACTACTGGTGGATTTGTGATCGCTTCCCAAATCCCCCTCTGGAAAATGGTCTGTCTTTTGACCCTTTGTGTTCGATATGCTTTGAGTTGTCTTAACCCTATACATCTTCACCAGGAGTTTCGATAAGATTTGCCAGCTGTTGCTAGTGGTGCGAATGACTTGTGTGCTGTAAAGGTGGTGTGTGGCTGAGAGTAACCCCCTCACCCTTCCTTCACGGTCCCTTGGTGCTCAGATAGCACGAGAGGCCGAGGCAGCCACCTTCCACAGACAGCTGTTTGAGGAGCTCAGGAGGCACTCCCACCTTACCAGAGACCCCTCAGAGGCTGTAGCTGTGGGAGCTGTTGAGTCATCCTTCAAGTGCTGTGCTAGCGCCATTATTATTCTCACCAAAACTGGGAGGTAAGAAAGAAGAAAATCAGATGCAAAGAGTCTGGAAGGTAAGGTGTTCCCAAATATGCCTGCCCCAAAATCCTTCCCCCTTCAGCAAATGTGCTCCCAAGGGTGCTCTGCTCTGATTTTTACATGTGGTGTGAGTGTGTGTCTGAGGGTGAAGGTTAGGTTCTTGCAGGTTGCAAGAGTGAGCGTGGGGGTTAATAGCCTCCACGTGATTTTATGTATTTGTCAAAACGTCAGCAATTGCAAAATGCTTCATGAGTGCAGTGATGCCATTTAATGGTATTCTGTTAAATGCGGTGTTTTGTCATAAAAGAAGAATGCAAGGCTCTCAATACATGAAGTATATTTTACCAAAACTGTCAAGACTCTTCACGTAGTGCCTTCTATTGATGAACTTTTTCATCAGTTATTATTTTGAAAGCTTCCTGATTTGAACTAGTTTTACACCTAGGTGCCATTTTGATTACTCACCAACATTGCCTGCAGCATTATAAACTAATCAAGCATTGGTTTCCAAGTTGGCATCCCTGACACTACACTAGTTAAATGGAAATGTAAATCAAAGTGTGTGATGTAATCTTTGTGGTAACAGTGATCGACCGCAAATTCTGTTGCCTAAACGTTTTGTTTTTTTGTTTTTCATACTGAGTAGATCTTTCAGGACAGACAGGTCCTAGCTTTACTTGATGACAGTTGTGGGGTTCAGTAAAGTTGCAGCATAACTCACTTAAAGCAGAGACTTCTAAATCAGCCAATGTGTCTGAAAATGCATGTAGAGATGGATCTTGATTTGGAATTTTGCAAAATGTCATGAATGTACATACTGAAAATGAATTTGCATGCAAAAATTTGATTGCATCCATTGTCAAGTTCTGTTTATGAATGTGTTTTACTAATCTGTTATTTACATGTTCAATATTCTACCGTAGTAACAGATTGTCAGTTAATGAAGACTAAAAATAGATTGATTTTGAATTATTCAGTCTTTTAAGTAAGAATCGTTCTGTAATCAGTAAAATAGCTTTATTTTCTTTAAATTCTCTATGAATGTTGTGGTCTTTTATTCTTAGTCGTTTGTTTGCACATGCAGGTCCGCCCACCTGATTTCCAGGTACAGGCCCCGTGCCCCCATCCTCGCTGTCACCCGTAACGCCCAGACAGCTCGCCAAGCCCACCTGTACCGCGGCATCTTCCCAGTCCTGTACACCAAGCCCGCCCACGATGTGTGGGCAGAGGATGTCGACATGCGTGTCAACTTTGCCATGGATATGGGTAAATCTGAACGTCTTTTGCTTTAACTCTGTTGTCACAATCTTGTTGAACATAAGACAAAGTTCATATTTTTAATGATCAGACACTGTCAAAAAAACTTTAAATTCCATGTTCCACTGAAGGGTCTGACTTGCATCTTAATGTTCCCCGTTTCCCTTCCAGGCAAGGCCCGAGGCTTCTTTAAGGAGGGAGATGTGGTGATCGTTTTGACGGGCTGGCGTCCAGGCTCCGGTTACACCAACACCATGCGTGTGGTTCTGGTGGCCTGAAAAGCCAGCGGGGCTGCTCTGCTTTCTCCCTTCACCTTCATCTATCTTTCATAGCCCTTCATCACACACTCGACTCCACAGCCCTTTCCCTAGATTCATGTCCACAGACTCAACCTTTGAACAACTTAGCATAACTGAAATTAAACAAACAAAAAAAAAGGTGTAAGAATAGAGTATAACCTCCTTGGCCTGAGAGTTTTGGGTGAAGTGGAGGTTTGTTCTGTACAACTCCACACTGACTCCATTCCTTTCACGTTGGTTCTCAAATCAGACCAGTCTTCAGGGCCTCAGAATTAAAACACCCTGACCAGAAACTGCTGTATTTATTCACTCGGACACCTGTATTATAAGAGTGAATCCTGGTCTGTGTGCATGCGCATACTGGCTCTGTTTAGGTGGGGGAGGTGGTGGTTTCAGGCTGACGGCGACAGAGCACCCCGAGTACCAGAACAGATGTACTAATCAAACTCCTGCCCATTTAGCGAACAAACAGCGGCATCCGCAATCAAAGGGCTCCTCCGACAGCTCAGCCTCAGCTCCACCTCTCCACCCAAACCAGCCTTTTTGTAGTGCAGTCTGTCTAAAGTGTCCTCTCTTAATGCCAGCTTTCACTGTATTTAAGTGTATCTGCGTGTTGCACTCCTAATCTACTCCAGACAATGTTACATTCGATATTATTACTTGACTCTCGAGTGGTGAAATGTCTTGGGACATCCAATACTACTTATATTTTGTCTAACGATAGAGAAACAGTTTTGGATGTCCACTTCAGAGGTGTTTGAGCCAGTTACTGCATTTGTGTTGTTAGATGTGTCATAAAGCCTTTACATTTATCTGAATTTGGGTCATATCTAGGTTGGAATTTACAAATCCTGTATGGTTCACTAAAATTGACTGATATGAATGAGCACTTTGAGGGTTTTCTCACAGGGGATCTGAGCAGGGATGAAGCTCTGTGCACTTGTCTGTTTCCTTTGTGTTGCTGACCCGCTGTAGACGTCTTTTTGTGTCTAACATGCTTTTGACTGTAATGCTTGAGTGTATGAACTAAATGTAAAGGGGTAATATAATGTTTAGCTGGTGTACTGAGCTGTCCTATTAGACTGGATTTCCATCAATAAAAGAGATGAGCACCACGGTTATCCTGCCTTCTGCTTTATAATTATGTTAAATACAAGTTATTCTCATTTTTTTGGCAAATAGTATTTCATGAGTGTTTTAGTGCAACTTAAACACAAGTATGAAGAAAATCGTGGTCCACATTTTAAGAGGAACATACTGTGCAGAGGTGTCAAACTTATTTTAGTTCAGTTCCACATTCAGCCAAATTTGATCTGAAGTGAGCCAGAACCAGTAAAATAATGTCAACTCCAAACTTTCCTTTATATGATGAAAATGTTTACATCTACCAACTATCCTTTAAACAATGTGAATAACATGAACTGAAATTTCTTAAAACGAAGTACAGTGTTAATATTCTGTTAGTTTATCATTTACACATGTACATTATAACTTACAGATCACAGTGGATCTAAAAATACACAACTTTTAACAGGCTGAATATTGGTAAACTTGTACTTCAGACATTTCAAAATGTTCATATTTGCTGAGGTTATTCGCGTTTTTGTGAAATGATAGTCTGTTTTAGTGTAAATACAGTAAAATGAAAATGTTTACATTTACAAAGAAAAATGTGGACTTATGAGTATTTATAGGTTATTATGATAGTATTTTACTGATCTGACCCACTGGAGATTAAATTGGTCTGAATGTGGAACCTGAACTAAAATGATTAATAACTTCAGTGTAACTTCTGCATTTCACAAATTCATCCCACAGGCCGGACTTGACCCTTTGGTGGGCTGGATTTGGTCCCCGGGCTGCGTGTTTGAGACCTCTGCTCTAGTATGTTAACCCGATTGTAGTAACACAAATACGACAAAACGAATAAACTCTGGTGTTTGTCATCCCAATCAGCTCTAAATAAAACCGCAAAACTATTTGTCCCTTTAAAACCTTGCTTTAATTTCACAGTAGTTTGCACGTTTCACACCATATTTAATATTTACCAGTGTGAACAGGAGGAGAAACCATGTTGTGTATTTACTGACAGTCCTGGGGGTACACCACCCCCACCTGCCTGCGGATCTCATCCTCCACCTCAGCCAGCAGAAGAGAATCTGCATGTGACATAACGGAGCTCTCCTTCAACCCTGCAGGCGAAGACATAGTGTTAGAAGAAAAAAAAACGCATTACACATGTATGTGAAGATATAAAAAATGTCCAATAAGAGTTGAGGGTTTCAGACGCCACCTTGTGTTTAGTTTGTGTATAACACCACCATGTTCAACAACATTTACAACTTTTTTTTTTTCCATCTGCTTCTCTTCTTTCATTTATGATCAGATCAAATCCTGCATTATACACAATCAGTTGAAAAGTTCAAATATGTAAAGTAAAAAAAAAAAAAAAGAATATTAAGTACCTTTGAGCAAACACTGTCGAACCTCCTCGGCCTCGTAACGCATCCCTGTACTGTTGATGAAGTTGAGAGGCAGGTAGGGCTCTGGCACCGGGTACTGAGTCTCCTTACCATTCACCACCAGTGAGGTAGGGCACCACATATGGGTGGGGATCTGTAAAAATATTATAGTATCAAATTAAATCAGAAAAATAAAAAAAATTAAAAATAGCTGTACAGAAGAATAAGTAAAACCTAAATAAAAGAATAAAATACAAGAATAGATTAAAAACATACACTGTACAAAAAAGAAAAGAAAACAGTGCTGCACAGAAGAATAAATAAAACCAAAATAAAAGAATAAAATACAAGAACAGATTAAAAAACACAGAACTGTAAGAAAAAAGAAAACAGTGCTGTACAGAAGAATAAATAAAATGAAAATAAATGAATAAAATACAAGAATAGATTAAAAAAAACATAGAACTGTAAAAAAAACAAAAAACAGTGCTGTTCAGAATAAATAAAATGAAAATAGAGTAAAATACAAGAATAGATTAAAAAACATAGAACTGTAAAAAAAACAAAAAAAAGAAAACAGTGCTGTACAGAAGAATAAATAAAACGAAAATAAATGAATAAAATACAAGAATAGATTAAAAAAACATAGAACTGTAAAAAAAAAAAGAAAACAGTGCTGTTCAGAATAAATAAAATGAAAATAAAAGAATAAAATA
>JAPQRP010000019.1:45544041-45569087 GCA_037367295.1 Apogon hyalosoma
AAATAGAAGAATAAAATACAAGAATAGATTAAGACATAGAACTGTAAAAAAAAAAAAAAAAAAAGAAAACAGTGCTGTACAGATGAATAAATAACACCAAAATAAAAGAATAAAATACAAGAATAGATTAAAAACATACACTGTACAAAAAAAAGAAAACAGTGCTGTACAAAAGAATAAATAACACCAAAACTGTACAATTTAAAAACAACCAAAAATAACAATAAACCAATACCAAATAAAAACATAAATGGGATGTCAAATATAAAAGAGTAGTGTGTGTGCCATTACCCACACCACACCCTCATAAATAACAGTGCTCGGGTCACTTACTGAACTTCCCTGAACATACAAAGGTGCTTAAGTCGCATGGGAACCACAGACGTTTTGCATTTTATTTGCTAATACAGTTCATCATCATCATCATCATCATGACTTACGCGAATAGTGCCTTTTGTCCCCATAATAACAGCTTCATTGGGCAGTTGAACGGCTGAAGAACAAGTAAACACTGCCATCCTGTTCTTGGAGAACTTCAATGTGACAACCACGGTCTCATCCACTCCTACGATAACAGAGAAATAATCCAGATTTGATGATTAGAGATCATTAGAACATGTAGCAAATGACACATAATGAATGAAAGGCCAAAAAAAAAAAAAAGCACTGAAAAAATAATTTTACCTGGAGAATTTAAGACTGAGCTACAAAAACCCCAAAAAGATGTGCACTGAACAATGAAACACCAAACAGAATTACAAAAAAGCATCTTAAGTTTTCATAAAATGTTAACATGGCTACGAATAAAATGGCTTTGAACAATATCATTCAATAAGCTATGCTTTAGTGAAACATATTAGATCTTATCCATGTGCCCTTTTCTTCCTCTCTTTTTCAGCCCCTATATGAGAATGTGAGAACGTCAAACACTAAATCTGAATAAAAACAACTAAAGGCAATACCACAGAATAAAACTAATGAATAAAATATAATACAAAAATAAAATAAAAATAGCTGCACTTGAACAATGTTCAGAAACTAAACTGAAATCACCTCCCAATCTGAGACTAAATAAAAACAATGTAATAAAAACTTCACAAACCCTTGTAACTCTGCTCTTTTCAGTTTGCGAAAGAGTCAAATAAAGTTTTATTTCGATAGCACCAAATAATAATAAAAGTTATCTCATGACACTTTACAGTTTGAGTTGGTCAAGACCAGATTCTTGAGTCCTACTTTATACAGATGTCTCCAATACACTGGAAAAATGCCCCTTTAACACAAGTTAAAAAAGAATTAATACAAGATATTTTTGCTTGAATTAAGCAAAAAAAAATCTTGAAACTCATTTTAGAAAAAGATTCCTCGACTCTTCATAAAAGCATTGTTTAATAATAAAAAAGGAGAAAGTCTGCTTTCCTGTCTTCACTCAAGCCTTTTAAAAAAATAACTGATTAATCATTTACATTCACACTACAAATGATTTGGTTCTTACACTGGAAAAAAAGCCTCTCTAAAAACAAGTAAAATAACATTAATACAAGATATTTTTGCTTGAATTAAGCAAAAAAAAAAAATCTGCCAATGGAACAAGTGAAAATTGTCTTGGTAGGAGTTCTTTAAATCAGATTTTCCAGATCTATTGTCTAAAAATCAGTTCTTATATCTCACTGAAAAGTTCCTCTTTAGGTGATTATGTCTCATTTTAAGTGTGACGAGATATTTGGACTAGAAATGAGAAAAATACACTTGGTAAGATTCCGATTTTTTCCAGTGAATCTGAACTTCTGAACTCACATCGTCTTTATTGTGCCGTTAAACACACAATAAACGTCATGGCACAGATAAAGAGTCAAAGTCTTATCAAACATACTTTCTCCCTTGGATAGAATTCAGCGCTACAGATGAAATTATAGAGTGAATATTTTACCTGCACCAACGTAAAAGTTTTTTGTTTTTTTTTTACAACAAATTAGACCCTTGAACTAAATGTATTCAGTCAGTCCCTTGCGGTTACAGTGTGTGACCTGTGTGTTTGGGTCAGTTACAACAGACTTATATCTTCATTTTACAGACTGATATCATGCAAACAAAACGTTTCAACATGCCGGATTTTCACCATTTTTGGTGAACTTGTAACAAAGGGAATGATAGTGGAGGTACAATTCTTTCTGAGACATAAATGTAACTCGGTAAAACCGCCCCGACGCGCGCACACACGGCTTTGATAAGGACGTGGCTGTACTCAAGAACAGCCTCAGTGGCATTGTTCAAATCTGTTCACAGATTAGCGGCGTCCCACTGACAGACCTGAGCTCCCTCTGGAAGAAACGGGCAGTGCAGAAAGCTCAGCAGGTCATGAGTCCACCCCACCACGTCCTGGCTCAGGAGCTTAGTTTAATGCCCTCAGGAAGGCGCTACCTCGCCTCTGCCGAGGAAATCAAACAGATACGCCAGCGCTTTTATTCCCTCTGCCATCGGGCTTCTTAATTCTGTTGATGGTCAAACACTGAGGCCAAATTATGCATCTGTTCGCTTATGTTTTCATTGGGGTTTGTCTGTCTGTTCGCAAGACGACTCAAAAAGTTATGGACGGATTTGGATGATTTTCAGGAAATACTGATACTGGCACAAGGAAGAAATGATTCCTGATCTGCGCCCTCCAAGTGCTTTTCCAGTCTGTCTGTGTATTTATCCATTTATTCTGGTTCCTGCTGGTCTGTGCTCTGTGACCTATGCTGCTCTGGTTCCTGCATTTCAGCTGCACTGAAATGCTGTCCATGTGATTCTGTTGCCCCGTCCCCCCGAAGGGGAGGCAAGGGGTACTGTTTTTGGTACGGTTTATTTGTTTGATTGTTAACACTCTAGCAGCAAAACTATTGGTTGAATTCATACCAAACTTACTTTATAGATTGCCAGTGATGCAGAATAGATGTCATTACATTTTGGGAAAAGTAGGTCAAAGTTAATTTTTTTTCCTGAAATCTTCCCATTTACTTATAATGGGTGAAATATGGGGGAGGGGCAGGGTTTGTTGTGCCTGGCACCACTTGTTTGTTTCTTTGTTTGTTTGTTAACACTCTAGCAATAAAACTATTGGTTGAATTCATACCAGATTGGGTTTATAGATTGCCAATGACCCAGATTACATTTGATTACATTTTGGGAAAAGTAGGTCAAAGTTTAAATTTTTTTAATTAATTCTTAAATCTCTTTTGTTTCCAATTTACTTATAACAGGAGAAATTTCTAATGTCTATAAAAACAGCAATTTTGTTTCAGTTTACTTCAAACTTGACACATATATAGAGGCAGTTGATATGCTGACATCAGCACACGCATAGACATGATGACATCAGCTGGATTGATGCCAAAATAAACTACAGTATGTGCGAGGGGCGGGGTTTGTTGTGCCTGGGACCACTAGTTTTGTTTTTTGTTTTTTTTAGTTTAGTTTATTTCAGACACAAATATAATACAAAACATGCATGTGTGTATATTAGATGGTTTTTTTTTGTTTGTGTTTTTTTTCAATTCAATGACTGGTAGTCTGTAAACTAAATTGCCCAATGGGAATAAATGAAGTGAACTGAATTGTCCTGCACCTGTCTCCAAACAGATCCCTGTGGCTTGGATGCACTCCGGCTTCTCTCCATTGTAAACCATACAAATGAACTGCAGACAGTAGATGCCGATGTCTAGAACAGCTCCTCCACCCAGCTCCTTCTGCACTGATCTCGGCACGTGAGAGATCGGGACACCGAACTCTGATCTCACCATCCGTACATCCCCCACCTCCCCCTGGGCCAGCAGCCGTCTGATCTCCACGGAGACGGGAAAATATCGGGTCCAGACAGCCTGGAAAATGCAACAAAGTTCACACAGTTACATCTGAAGTCAATAAGCTGGTGTTGTGAATGTTCATTTGAGGGTTGATATTGTCCACAGGTCATTTATTTTAACATGTGTTTGTATATTTCATCCAGAGCCCAGAATGCACTTTTTCTTTTAGTTTCACGCCATCTGTACCTCCATGAGGAAGACGTTGTTGCGTTTGGCAGCAGCCAGGATCTCCTGCACCTCTTTGGAGTTCATGGCCAATGGTTTCTCACACAGAACATTCTTCTTGGCATTAAGAAAGAGCAAACAAGTCTTCAGATGGTAAGGGTGAATGACTCCAATGTAAACCACATCTGGATAAACACAGACAACAGGAAAGCACAAGAGCTGAGATTATTCAGTCTGATATTAGTTCAAGAGAAAGCACACCCCACAACAGGTGCATAAAGATATTTCAAAAACTCTGAAGGAATCTAACCCAGGTCTTGATCTCTTGCCAGCTCCTCGTAGCTCCCATAAGCTTGGGAGATGCTGTGCTTTTTGGCAAACGCTTGTGCATCCTCAAGTTTGCGAGCTGCTACTGCAACAACCTGTGAATGTAGTTTTAAATGATCAGTCTGAATGCTGCACCGCTCCCATTAATGAGGAGAGGAGAGGAGAGGAGAGGAGAGGAGACTTTAATTTCACAGTGTCTGCAGTTTTATATTTCCTGAATAACCATTATTCCCCTGTAGGTTTTTGTCAGACCTAAACGAATGACCATCTCTAGTCCAGACCTTCTACATAGTTTAATTCATTTTTAATCATTACCACATTATAGCAACAGATTTTTTTTTTTTTTTAGAAAACACTTAAAAGGTGTATTAAATGATGCTTCTTGTAAAAGCTCAATGTTCCTCAAATGTATTATTTAAGTATTCTGGACACTTTTGTGGCAAAAATGTACATGCACAAAAAACTGCCATAAAATCATCAAACTTTTTTTTTTTTTTAATTTTTACCCCGCCTCCCCTTCTTGTTTTTGGTTTGTTTTTGTTTTTTTGGTCTGTTTGTTTGTTTGTTTGTCAGCAACTTTACACAAAAACTACTGGACCAATTTCCATGAAGTTTTTAGGAAAGGTGCGAGGTGGTCCAGAATAGATCCCATTAAATTTTGGTGAATGTAGATCAAAGGTCAAGGTCACCAAAATGTGTTTTCACAATGATAAGAGATCGGGCAAATCAGGTAAAACATTTGCGAGGGGCGGGGTTTGTTGAGCCTGGCACCACTTGTTTTGTTTTATAAATCACTTAAGCAAATTGAGCCCTGTTCAAAACTACAAAAAAAAAGATCAATTTTCAGGATTTTAACCTTTTAAATGATAGTTTATTTGTCTGAAATATTTCATTACTAATTACCAAAAAAAAAAAACATATTTACCATATAAGTAGGAGGATGGGGCTTTGGTGGTTATTAGAGTCTTGGACATGTTAATGATTAGCAACACAATTGATTTGATTACATTCATATTTTTTATGTATTTTTATGTAGTGTTGTACACTCAGATGTTTTTATAGTCATTTTTGATATGTGCACTTTTTTTTAACCACTAAAGTGTTCACAGGCTGAAAAATGTATCAATCAAGTATAAATGACATGCAGGAATAATAATTAATTTCAAAAATGTAACTAGAGCAAAAAATTCATGCCACAATCTGTAACACAACCAATATGATCACCAACTGAAAAAAAAAAAAAGAAAGTTGAGAAAAACGTACAAAAATGCCCAGGGAGGGCATCAGGGTAAACACCCACAAAAAGACTAATAAAAACTGTTAAGTACACCTGTATGGAAAAACCCATTTTATAGGGCAAAGGTGTCAAACATCTGTCCCATGGGCCCACCAAAGTCCAAGGTCCAATCCAGCCCATGGGACGAATTTGTGAAATGCATGGATGTATGTCAATATCATCTTAGTTCAGGGGCCACATTCAGCCCAATTAGATCTCAAGTGGGTCAGACCAGTAAAATACATAATCATAATAACCTGTAATGACAACTCCAAAGTTTTGTTTTAGTGTAAAACAGTAAAATTTCATGAAAATGTTTACATTTACAAACTATCCAAACAATGCGGTTTTTATTTACTAAAGTCGCCTTTGTCTAATATTTAATTGGTCTTTAAGTGCGACAAACAGAAAACAAATGTAAAAAATCAAGAAGGGGGTAAATACTTTTTCACAGCGCTGTACCAATATTACATCTGTTACTAAATGTTTTGTGTCTTTGTACATCTACTGTGACCTGGGGTTTTCTTTGCAGTTATTTTTACTTCAGAAATGTCAGGTTGTTCCTGGGTGATCATTTTTTAAAAGGATACTTAATAGATGTTAACAGTTTCATAATGTCTTTTCACTTTCACTATTTTAATGAACACATGTGAGATCATACTGGGCTGTATGTGGTCACTGAACTTCACCCATAAAGACCCAAAAAGCCACCGGTGACACAAACCATCGACTGATCTAAACTGTTTAATAATTGTTGATCCACTAATCCTATCAAGCCAATAACTGGTGTAAAATGCAGTTTGTCATCTTTTCATGGTCATCAGATATGACACATCTGGACGTTCAGAGGCTCTGTAGTTACCATGGAAACACCGTCGCCTTCTAGAACATTGATTCACCAGTAAATCCCATGGAGTTGGATCAATGACAGTGGATGGACACACTGGGTTTATGTTCAGCTAATGATATACAGTGGTGCTCATAAGTTTACTTACCCTGACAGATTTAGTTGAAAGTCACTTTTTCTTCACTTTTCTCTGTTTTGATATAATAATCCTCAACTTCATTCTGAGCTTTCTGTCCTGGAGGGCCGCTGTCCTGCATGTTTTAGATGTTTCCCTCTTCCAACAGCCCTGATTCAACCACAGGGCTCCTCATCAAGCATCCCCAGCAGCCTGCTGATGAGCCTGTGGTTGAACCAGGTGTGTTGGAAGAGGGAAACATCTAAAACATGCAGGATACCGGCCCTTGAGGACCAGAGTTTGACCCCTGATACATGATCAGTGAATTAAACACAGGAAAATACATGATTACCACAAAAAAGCACAAACTACAGAGCATAATATTATAACAAACGGTGCTGAATCACTTAAGAAAGGTTAAATAAAGAGAAAAAAATGAGTGGGAACTGGCCCAAAAGAAACACTGGGTCTTTATGGGTTAAAAGAGTTTGACGTCCCTGTTATTTATAGGGTGTGGTGAATCATGATGCGCATTTTACGCACAGTTTACGGTAAAGGATAAACCAAAGTCCGCGAAATCCTAAAATGGCAAAGTAAATGCATTTAAATTCACCAAATCCTGCATGTTTAGGTGCATGTGTGTAATGTGTGGTTGGTTACAGGTGTAGGATGAAAAACCTACAACAACGTCCAGTTAATGTGTTTGGAAACAGACTGGAAAAAGGTGCCTTTAGTATCCAGTAGAAAGAACAGGGAGAAGGCGCAGGGTGCACGGAGAGGGAGGAGAGAAGGAGTTCTGCAGTAGAACCACAGGGTGAGCAAGTATCAGGGAATACCGATACCTGGTGGTCTTCAGGAGGAAGAGTTTTCAGGGCTACAGTGAAGTCATGACTGATCTTCCCAGCGCTGCAGATTCCCCACCTGGTTGCCATGTTGGACAGCTGACTGCCTGGTCCAGTGGAACAGTAGTATCCACTTCTGACCAGTAGGTGGAGACACAGCATCACTTTTGACTGAGTGTGTCTCCTATTAAATAACACCAGCATGACGACAGTGATCAGAGATAAGTAGACAGGCATGTACACTGCGATTTACAGTGATTAATCATAACCCAAAACAGAACCAAAATAACCACGTGTTTACAGCCTGAGTCCCCCTCATTTTCCTTTATCTTTCTGTCCAGACATGCGCTGACCACATGACTTCCAATGAGGAGGGAGAGTAATCCATTTGATTCCCAAAGGACACTCTTTTCTTCTAATCAATACAACAAATAGCCAAAGGTCAGAGGTCAGCTTGGTTTGGTTACATTTAAGGTCACAGGAGCATTTGGTTTACGTGGGGAAGGTGAATATATACAGTTGGCCTTTAAAATATTGAAAGGAATTAAATATCTACAAAATCAACATTATGCTCTTTAAACCACAATAGATCATAAAGAAATTTAGGACGTTTTCCTTATAAAAAACAAGCTAGGTCTACAGTCATGGAAAAAAAAAATTAAACTATCAAAAGTCATCAAAAACAATGGCTACGCAATCCAGTACTGACTCCTGTGTTTATCATGTGACTAAAAAAGACAGAAAAGAAAACATGGAATGAATAAAAGCACTGTTTTTGTCGGTACAATGACATAAGAACTGGAGTGATTTTGGTTATTATTGGAAAATGGACAGATATCAGCTCTGAAATGTAACTACTATGAGCTATTTTTGTTGGTATCATTATATTTGTCTAAACAAATGTACCTTTAGTGTAACCAGGGATTAAAATTAACAAGAAATTGAAGAAAACAAGGGTGGTCTAATAATTTTTTCCGTAACTAACTTTCACTGTCAATGTCGTATCAATAATGTTCCTTCACAAAAGAAACCAAATGAATTAATTTCCATGTGGGATCATGGTTAAAATAATGGTGATGCATGAGTCTTCAGACAAAGCTGTGGGATTCTTTAGAATGTACAACGCCTGTCCTGCTCATTATTAAGTAAATATTAAAGTTCAAAGTGGATATAAACAGTAGGACTCACTTCATCTGAAATTCATTTGTTGTGTTCAGAGTAACCATCTGCATGTTTCATGAGCATTATGAGGGAGGAAAATAAAAGTCTATATTTTCAGATCTGTCAGGTGTTCTAATAGCACTGGTGTACAAGTAAAATACCTCCAGATTAAAAGTAGCGAAAGTTTGTGTGACTAGTAAAGGAAATTCATGCTGGTTGGTTGCAGTTTCCAAGATACAGTCTTGGGTCAAAATGTGAAATTATGAGAATTAATGAGAGAATGTTTTTTAGTCAAAATGAATGTTCGTCTCAGCGCTATCACATCTACTACAAAACACTGTCCACACATGATAATACATTCACTTTTCAGGTTTATAATTCTATTATGTAAATATACATAAACCAATATCACACTGAAAGCATAATCTGATTAGCAATTTTGTCATTTGTTTTCCAATTCATCTCATTAAAGTATGTAAAGCACATTTAATGTTGGAGATATTTGTACAAAAAAAACCAAACTGTAATCTTGGCCACCACTGCATTTCCCACAGAGAGGGTGCAAAGCATAAAAAAATATGCAAATTAAAATCTTGTTTCCTTTTGTTAGGGATCGCTTGCATCTTATACATAAACAAAAACATATCCTTTATTATCATTATACATCAAATGTGACATTTTGTGTTTTGTCTTTTTGGGGTGCACTCTGTAGCCCATCATGGAGATGTTCACTGATCTGTAGCAGTCCTGTGAGCCCAAAAGGCTAAAAACAAGCATTAAATGAGCCGTGCTCCGTGCTGACTCATAAAGACGTTCCTCTGTCCTAACCTTGAAAGGCAGACAGTGCAACCTATTTTTCTAAGAGAACCCAAATCTATTTATGCACCATTGTAAGGGTCAGACATGACAGAACAGTCTGATTCAAATGTGTCACTACAAGTCTCCTCGTCTCTCCAGCAGATGATATTTGGAATGAAACATGGCTTTCACAATCAGTCCTTTATTGGATTCATCAATCACACACCTACAGTGACAGCTGTGTTTGTCTTTAAAGGCCTACGACTTGATTACAGGACGGTGACACAACAGGGTTCCACTGTGTGTTTACATTGTGAATTATCAGGTGTAAAATAATATCTTTTCAGCCTATTTTTTTCATAGACATCGCTCACATGCTGACTCCTATAGAACAGCTATGTTTGTAGTTTTAATCGGCACATGCATATCATTACATGGAAAACAAACAGTGATAAATATATCCCCAGATTTACATATTCCATTCATTTACCAAATATAGCTATCTTTTTTTCAATGGCAGCTCAAATATCATCCAAGTCACAGCTGCCTCAGTGACAGTGTGTCTGTTCAGGCTTTGTCACACAGAGCCATGAGTGATCTGCTTATACCAAAGATCCAAAAGCTGCCCCGAGCGGCTCACGCTGTTCCATCTGAGTAAGTTTAGGTCAGGTGAAGCAGCTTGGCTCTGGAGCGATGTCATTGGCTGTCCTGGCTGAAGACAACTCCCACCTGTTTTCTGATTTCATCCATGATCTCTGTCAGTAAGACAGAGTCTGCCAGAGGCATCCGTGGGCTCTCCTTAAGTCCTGTGGATGAAGAAGAGCTGTTTAACTGTGTAGTCACAGTCTGCAAGGAAAATCAGATTGATTGATGGGCATGTCTGTACATAATCACATTGATGCATAAATTATGCCAAAGCAGGGATGTAAGAATTATGTAAATAAATATGGGAGGCAAACATCACAGAAGGACACATGAAGGACTGATACCAGCGCTGATTTTGAATCAGTCTGATGAGGGCATTAGTTCATGCCATGGAAATATTCTGCTCAGTGGCTCTGAGGAGCTGTTTCACTGAATTGCAGCATCTTTCAAACTCACCTCACCTTTGAAATGATGGTTTGTTCTGTGAAACTAGTCTGTCCTTCTGAAAGCAAATACACAGCGTTCCTTTTATCATTACCTTTAAGCAGACACTGCCTCACTTCTTCCGCCTCATAGCGAAGCCCAGTGCTGTTGGTGAAATTCAAAGGGAGGCAGGGTTTGGGCAGAGGATACTCGGTTTCCTTGTCATTCACCACCAGTGTGGTAGGGCAGTGCATGGGGCCGAGCACCTGGAGAAAAGGGTTTGTGTTAAATTAATATTATTCAAATGGCAACAGAAACTACAATATCTGCAAAGTGGGTAAGGATCTGGTCTCAATCTGTCCATTTAATTAAAAATGAAAGTAATTAGTAGTCTGCTCAGCCTTTGCATGTCTCAATCATTTGTTAATTAAGTAAAATGTCCCTGTACAGGAACTGTTGCATAGCATACTTGAATGGAACCCTTAGTGCCGGCGATGACAGCATCATTTGGGAGACGGGCAGCGATTGAAAAGGCACAGAAAGCCATCCTGTTCCCAGAGAACTTCATTGTAACGACCACAGACTCATCCACTCCTGCCACATATTCATAAGAACAATAAATCCTGGTTATTCTACAGTGCAACAGATGAAAAACCATTAACAACAATGGTGTTGATGTCAGTCAAAATGAATTGGACTCAATGATGATGAGCCATTAGCTTGAATTGAATGAAATTAGCGTCTTATTGGTTTATTCACTTAGATCAGCTCAGCCTTGTCTCTGTAATGTATTTAGTCACTGCAGTAAAAAAAAAAATAAATAAATAAATGTGGAAAGCTTGTATTGAACACCCACATTATAATAAAGTACAATATTATTATTAAAATGCACAAAAATATATATTATATTTTAGTGTGTTTTAATAAAATTGTTGTTGTACATGCTGCATGTGTTAAGTGTTTAGTTCCATTTCCTTGTGTTTATATTAATGTCATAGTTGATGTAATAGGCTGAAGAAAATCATTGTTATACCATCATTATACTGTATATTATAATTTCTGACAAATCAACAGATACTTAACATAAATTTAAATAAATAAATTATTATTAAAAATAATAAAGCGATGGTTTTACAGTGAAGGAAATCTTGCCGTGAGACATTCGGTTATGTATCCCCCTGACAGTTTTACAGTATTACTGAATTCTCTGTGGGGATTTGGATTAGTTTGACATTTCAAAGATAACTCTGGGATTTTCTTCAGTCTATCCTAAGGTGTTTCAATTTTGAGCTGTTCACAGAAAAGTGATTTTCTGTAGGACACTGGCAACAGATCCATAAGGATTTTTCAGTGTAAATAATTCCTGTTGCCAGTTTCTGATCCTTGATTCATGCTGTGTGGTTAATGATATTAATCTACATCCCACCTCTGCTGTATGACCTGTTTGTTGAGTCATACCTGAGTCGAGCAGCACCCCCGTAGCTTGGATGGACTCTGGCCTCTCTCCTTTGAACACCATCAGCACAAATTGCAGACAGTACACTCCAATATCCAGCAGAGCGCCTCCTCCCAGTTCCTTCTCCACTGAGCGGGGAATGTGGAGCTGAGGGGAGCCAAAGTAGGCCTTTACCAGCTTCACCTCCCCTACCGCCTCCTCCGCCAGCAGCCGGCGCACCTCAGCATGCACAGGAAAACAGCGGGACCAGATGGCCTGAGAGGGACAGAGCAGATGACCTATCACCACTGCAGCAGTAAACAGTTTACACGGCTGTTTCACCTGAGCAGCCACAATGCCACCTCCTATAAGACCACTGGGGCAGAAACGCCAGTCAAACATAACATGACGAGATGTTTTCCCATATCATAATCCATTAATATTCAGAGGACATTTCTGTGTTTTGCTTCAATTCTGTGTCTGCTATAAAGCATGATGAAATATAAAAATTGTAAACTGTTAATGGTTTAATTATATTATGTCCCCACTGAGGATCCATAAGTTACTTGAGTTGAGACGCATTTGTGCTTATGGGCTATAGGAGGGAGTGTGTGTGCGTGTGCGTGTGTGTGTGCGTGTGTGTGTGTGTGTGTGTGTGTGTGTGCGTGTGCGTGTGCGTGTGCGTAGGTGTGTGTGTGTATGTGTGTGTGTGGGGGTTTAACATGTGTGAGGTAACAAAGCTTAATCCCCTCCTCACTCCCAAAATGACTCAGTGCATGACTAAACAGGTTATGTTTCATGTGTGGGCTATCACAAAAATGACACAAAAAGGAACTAGTTAAAGCAGGGGTCGCCAAACAAAACCAACCCACCTGAGGTTCCAATCTGGAAGAATTACACTTAAGACATTTACGGTCAAGGGTGTCAAATGTTAGTTCAGGGACCACACCAAAGTGGGTCAGACCAGTAAAATAACAGCATAAAAACTCTAAATTCCACACTCCAAAATTTTAACATTATTAAGCCTGTTACTAAATGTTTTGTGCCTTTGTAGATCCACTGCAATCTGTAACGCAGATGTAAAAATGATAAGTTGAGGCATAATATTGTTAAATTTGCTCACATTTTTCTAAAGAAATTTCAGGTTGTTCGTGGTTATTTATTTTATTTGATTTATTTGCATATCATAAACCGCAAGAGAAGAATTTTAAAAACAATTTTCAAACAAGTAACATCATTGTGCAGGAGAGGGTGGAAGCCAAAAAAGGCTAATGGTGAATACCTGCCCAGAAATAAACAATACACAGGAAGAAGAAAAGAATAAAGAATTAAAAATCTGATATAACTGAAATAATAAGCAAAAACAATAGAAATACAAATCAAATTACAAATCATCAAAATACAGATCAAATGATATACAGCCTAAATTAGAGTCCTTTTCAGATGCTTTTTAAATGATGATAAAGAAGATGCTGATTGAAGTTCACGTCGCAGATCATTCCAAAGATGTGGTCCACGATATGGTTGTTCAGGTTAGTCACGTTTTTTTGTAAATGTAGACATTTTCATAATTCAATTTAACTTTTTTGCACTAAAACAAAGACAAAAATTTGGATTTCTTATTATCTATAGGCTATTATGCTATTACTTTACTGGTCTGGCCTAGTCGAGATCCAATTGGGCTCAATGTGGCCCCTGAACTAAATTGACTTTGACACCCATGAGTTAAAGTAAGTCCTGTTTTGTTTTGTTTTGTTTTTTTCCATTTTACACACCTTTGTATGTATATTTGTACGTATAAGAATCAATGCAACAACTATTGCACCTGAGACAGACATCAATCTGTACATCAGGGATACTCTGCATGCTTTGCACAGGGGCCACTTCTAAATCAGCTTATTTTCTTAGTGAATCAAAAAATAAAAGAGGGCTATCTTGCATCTCTGGGGCCCAGGGGCAACAAAATGAATATTCCTGGGGTACATGAAACAACACCTTTTCAACCTTACCTCCATCAGGAAAACATTGTTTCTCTTTGCTGCAGCAACGAGGTCTTGCACCTGTCTGGAGTTCATGGCAAAGGGTTTCTCACACAGCACATTCTTCCCAGCATTGAGGAACAGCAGACCGACACGCCAGTGCTCTGTGTGCAGCACTCCCAGGTACACAATGTCTGTAAGGAGACGAACGCTCCAGGCTCAGCTTCAAACTGTTACAACAATACAAAATGATCTCTGCCAGTGCAGTCAGGCTGTCCAGAGTTCTTAGCTCACCAATGTCAGGGTCGTTGGCCAGCTCCTTGTAGCTGCCGTAAGCCTTAGCAATACCATGCGTCTTGGCAAATTCTGTGGCACGCTCCAAGCTCCTTGATGCAATGACTGCTATCTGCACGAAAAAGAGAAAAACACACACATTCATCACAATATTACAACAGCTCTGTTCACTGAGAGGAAAACATCCAGTGTGACAATGAAGATGCAGTGAGCTTGTTGGGACAGAATACCTGGTGATCTCCAGGAGACAGAGTCTTCATGGCTACGCTGAAGTCATGGCTGATCTTCCCTGCGCCACAGAGTCCCCATCGAGTTGCCATGTTAAATTGGATTGTAAGTGACAAATGAGCAAGGTGGTGCTTTAGTAAAAATCTAAGCTACTGGCGAGTGGTGACCTTGGGAGAGGTTTCAGGTTCAGGGAAAGCGGTGTACTGCCATCCCTTAGAGCCAGCAGAACTTCAGTGAGAAGGGTTCTGCATTTATATGCAGGGGAGGCAAGATGTGTCACCTTCCTTCTGCTCCCACCCTCAGGTAATGGAGACAACACACACACACGCACACGCACACACACACACACACACGCACACACACACACATGCACACACACGCACACACACACACACACACACGCACACACCCATGCACACGCACACATATAGAAAGAACTCCTGTTGTGTTGTTGTGTTGATGCTGATGCATGCTTTCCAATCCAGCCTGAAGTGGTTGGTACCAGTTGTCTCTAACAATCTGTAACCAACTGGGCTCTTTCCCATCATTAACATGTTGAAGAGAAAAAATGCACACAGCTTCACATGTACAGGGTTAGGGTTCACTTTGCTCATGGATCAGTACTCTCCCTCAGCAGTACGGGTCAAGTGCTGGAACCATGGGTTTCTTTGTTTCCAATAAGGAGAGGAACTGATTAGCTTGACAACCAAACAGAGGCAAATGATTAAACTGGACTCTCATGGGGTGGCTGGGGTAAATAGATATGCTGGGTTCACAGAATACTCATGCAGCCCACAGCAGGGCAATTTAACTGGCCAGTAAGCTGAGCCAGGATGACTATGGAAAAAGCATCAGCTCAGTTGCGCTTGAGCTAAATATTATCTGTTTAGGAGGACAGGCACTTGTGTAAACCTCCTGCCACATGCTGCCAGTAGAGGACACTGTGCTGTCAGCATAGTGTTACTTTTCCTCAGCTCTGTGGATTTTGTATGGCTCATGATTTACAAAATCAGGTAACAGCTGATGTTAACCAAGAAGTATACAACTGGTCTTTAGAAACTATAATATGATGACTGTTACTATTTCTTTATTGATGAGGGGTGGGGTGGTGGTGGTGGTGGGGGGTCATTATTTCAGTAGCATTAATTCAAATCCATATGTTCAACTGATAAAAAAACATTTTTGTAATTAAAATAAAGTAATTATTACCAATAATTTGCTGTAGATTAAATTGGCTATCTAATAGATGTGATCTTTAGTGTATGTTCTTTTTCTTTTTTCATTTCCTGCAGGTGCTGTGTGGGGATTGGATTTATATAGGACATAAGAACATAGTGTCACTGCCACCAACATCTTCATTATAAAAGAGAAGAAATTTTTTATCAATGACTGTGCTCACTGGCAGCTTTCCTTTTGTATTTCAGTTCCAAATGAATTCTGGGAGCTGTGTGCCGTTGTCATAACAACAAGGTACCAGCTGGGCAATTTGTATGCAAATGGCATTGGGTTTGGCCTGATATCCCTGCCTATACCACACGACCTGGTTGCCATGGGAATGCCCAACTCCTGCTTGGGTAATAATTTAATAATTGAGCAATTTTACTTTCTTTTTTGTTTCATCTTGGGAAAAGGACACAGCACGATTTCTTTGGCTGAACTGCATGGCAACATCAGCACAGGTGTTAATAGAAGACCTGGAAGTGTGAGTGAGGAGGTGAAACCTAACAGCACAAGTGCAACCAGATTTTGGATTGGTGTGAAGCAGTGGATCAGTTCTTGTGCTGCCTGACTTGGCTGCCAGCAGACAGGCTCACAGTGTGGAGGCTCAGGTGGCCAGAGAAGGGCATTGTGGGCAGGAATGGGACAGGGAGTGCCTGACAGCCGTCCGCCACTTTCACCTTCAGCTGAGCCATAGATGCTCACTTTTCAGCAGCAGCTAAAAATCTCAAAATTTCCAGCTGAGTGCACACAAGGTCATGATAATGAAAAAACTTTCAGTTTTAATAAATAGGTATTGATGAATAGCCAATGTCTAGCAAAGTTTGGGGTCTCAGTCTGAGGATGCTAAAAATGGCAGAGAAGTCCGGCGCAGGAGGCGAACGGTAAAGACAGCGCCAGAAAGTCAACTGTGATGAGCCAAGTCATTCAGAAAGCTGGCATGTGGAAGGAAGCCAGCGGCTCATTAATTCAGCATGGCCAGGACGATTGCCTTCCACTCTTATCACTTCTCACTGTCTTTATTTGATTAAGAATTCATGCATCATCTCTTGTCTGTGTCCCTTTTCCACCAGGACATGGACGAATGGCATCTGATGGGTCATGTGACCAGTTCTTAGAGGGGGTGGATTGTTTTGCCTGCAAAGGTGGTTTATCACAGCCGACAATTTTGTTTCACACATTGTCACATCATTTCATGTGTGTGTCTTGCTGTCAGAAAATAAAAAAAGAAACTGTGCCCCCTCCCTTTGTTATTGTCAGCAGCAACGCCGCAGTGGATTCCGTTAATTACAATGCTATTTATTTTCTTTTTGAGGAGTGCGGAAGACAATGCAAACATTCAAAACTAGTAAGGAGCTACAAGTCTGACAGGGTACACTCGTCTGAAAAAGAAAATGTCATGTAAGTCCTTCTGAATAATTCCGGAGAGTTGCGAGGTTTTCACTTAACAGTCACAATGTGGCTTTGTAACACCAGTTACTGTGTAACAGCTCCTTATTTCATCAGCACCTTCAAGTTAATGGGAAATAAAAAAGCACCAAAGAGAGCCACCCTAATCCTATTTTGATTGATGCGGATATGCAGAGGGTTTCTACCCCCCCGCTTCCTCCAGCTGTCAGTGAGAGCCGTCTTGCTGCTCTGTGTTTCTTTTTTTTGGGGGGGTGGGGGTATTGCAGTAGTTATGGGAGCACCATCACTCCTTCATCTCTGTCTCAAGGTCACTGCAGAGGAAGGGTGACAGGCTAGACAAGCGCCAGGAGGTGCCAGCCATTTTGAGGGGAGGCTTGGAGCCTGATGAATCTAGGGAGGGAGAGGGAAGTGTGCAACAAGGAGTAATAAGTCATTTTGTCAATGCTACAGCATGTTCTGATGTGTGGGGTGGGTTATTTTTTTTCCATTAGAAAAAGTGTGATAGAGGGAGCAAGCAGAAATGGTCGCCTTTATAGTCGCCTGGTATTGTGCTGGCCCTTTGAGAGTCCTATCTTTGTCTGCAGCGCATACACACTGGGAAGCTGAGCTGTGGAGCAAGAGCAAGCTGGACCAGAGCTGACTTAGCAGCCCTTCATCTGGGCGTTAGAGCTGATGGGGAGGGGTAAGCAGGGTGTCAGTTCTGTACAGCCACACATTCAGCTATTATAGCAACTTATCATTCTTCATTTCTTCACTTTTCACACCTACTGTTTCCATTTTTCCAGCCATGTGTTAGGGAGATTTCTTTCTTTATCTGTCCACTTGATACCACACTTCCAGCAGACTGCTCTTTATGTGGGTGATAGGTGTCATTTGCAGAGTTTTGTCCATCTATTGTGTTACCTGCTTTGATTGTCTGATAGTCTAGATCTCACACTTTTGACCCTTTATAGGGCACTCGTTGAAATACTCTGAAATTCATCATTTCAACCTTAGTGTGTTATTGAACATTGTCATTTACCTCCTCTTGCCTCAAAACATCTGAGCAGCACTTGCTTAAAAGTAAACACATGCAATAAAACAACTGTTATAAGGTCATAAACTGACAAAAAATTACTCATATTCACTATTTACAGCTTTAAATTGTCTGTAAAATCTCTCAGAATCACCGTATAAAGTTATTTTTAAATAAATAAATAAAACAACATGCCTCTGGACGTCACTGGGGCATGAGATTGGCCCCATATTTAATATTTGAGGAAACTACCAAAAATAGTCACTTGCCCGATAAAGGGTTAATATTAAACAGGAGCAGTCACATTTATTGTAGTCACTGGATGTATTCATGCACGCATATAAAAATAGAAAAACTTGAAACTAAACAACTATTATTTACTGGAATTCAAAGAGAATGGATTCCCTGACTGACTTTTTATTATTACATTTCCCTTTTCCTATTTCTATCTATTCTGTTTACATCTAATGGAGCCGAAAGATAGTTTTCCAACCGACAAATAAGCTTTCTAGCGTAGCAGTTGGCCCGCTGGTGAATGTTTATTTGTGTTTGAGTGCTAAACAAGGTGTCTATCAGTGCTGCTGCTCCACTAGAGTAAGTACTATCTGTCTCCATTAACTTCAGCCTATATATGGGGAGGATGGGACAAACACTTTCTACCTCACTCTCGCTTTCCATCCCTCTCACTCTCTATCTCTCCCTCTCACACACATACACATACACATGAAGCAAAGGGACGCCGGGCCTTTATCTAAGTTCACAACGGTGCCACTATGTATCAGCTGACAGAGATTGTAGGAGGTGATATGGAGTCCATCACGCTGCTACTGGTGAGGTGAGAGTGTGAAACATAGCAGGAGCCAAGACATGACAAGACAGACTCTATCGCCGCCATAATAATGTCCGGTTAGTTTTGAGGAATGTCCATAATGGAATGGAAGGATAATCCCACAAAATACGGGGAGAAGTTATCAAAAGTTTCCTAAAAAAAAAAAAAGTTATCAGTGATCTAAGTAAGGTATTAAATATTGAGTATCAACTTTTTTTTTTTTTTTAGCATTATATTTCTACTCGACGCTATTTCAGAGGCAAATATTCTATGTTTTATTTAGTTACTTTTTAGATTCTGAAAGTTTGCTATAAATATAGAATTTTATTTTTGGAAAGTGGAATTATCTTATCTGACACTTGTGAGCTAAGCAAACTCTCCTCCATCTCAAGCTTAACAAGTGGTTCCAGGCACAACTAACCCCGCCCCTCGCACGTATTGTTGCTTATTTTGGCATCGATCCAGCTGATGTCATCATGTTTATGCGTGTGCTAATGTCAGCGTATCAGCTGCCTCTATATATGTGCTAAGTATTAAGTAACTTGAAACAAAATTAATGTTTTTTTATAGATGTTTGAAATTTTGCACAATATAAGTAAATGAGGAAAAAAAGATTTTAAAAAATAATAAAAAAATTTGAACTTTGACCTACTTTTCCCAAAATGTAACCACCTCTATTCAGGGTCACCGGCAATCTATAAACCCAATTTGGTATGAATTCACCCAGTAGTTTTGCTGCTACAGACATTTGAAAATTTGCCCATTATAAGTAAATGGGAATTCTTTTTTTTTTTTTTTTTTTAAATTCATAAAAAAAGTTAAATTTGACCTGTTGTTCCCAAAATGCTATCAGATCTATTCTGGGTCACTGGCAATCTATAAACCCAATTTAGTATGAAATCAGCTGCTGGAGTGTTAACAAACAAACAAACAAACTGAAAACAATACCCCTTGCCCCCCCTTCGGAAGGCGGGGTAATAAATACTTTAAAACATTCTAGGATTAGATAGAAAAAGTATTGTTGCAAAGATGAAAAAGGCAGTTTTTCGGAGATTATGAACAGTATAAAACTTCCCTATACTGTACTTAAAGTAAACACCTACAGCAGTAAATGTATTTCAGATAATGCTGCATTATAAGTACTATAATACAAAATATTTCTGATAGGAAAACACTGATTTTATTGCACATTAACTTTAGCTTTCTTGCATGTACACTTTATTGATATTACTTTGATTATTTTAAGTTAGTCTTACTTCTGGTGAACAGTTTTTATTATGTATTTTTAGCACTTTTTCTCAAATCCTCAGAGACCCAAACAGTCAAAAAGTACAGTGACCCAAAGCACCCACTTACATAATATGTTTAAAAACTTTTGTGCCACTAGTCCAATCAGCACATTTAAATAATAAGATAAAAGGCAGTTTTTCAGCTTTTCAGCAGCATCAGATGTGACTTATTTGCACAGTGTAATGATGAAAACTCCATAGTGAAAATGGAAATACTGTCATCTTCTGCACCGTTAATTCACCAGTAAGACAAATGACAGTGCCTGGAGACATGTGTTTTCATGTTCAATTAATGATACATTTTGCTGAAAAACTAACTTTTTCTTACATTTTCTCTGTTCTGATATAATAACCTTTGATCTTATTCTGAGTTTTTATGAACATTTACATAATCAGTATTTTGAAAATGGGAAAATATCAGATTTTCACTGAAAAAAAAATGTAGATGATAATAGAATATTTAGTGATAAATCAATTAAAAAAGAATAAATGAAGAGAAAAGTTTACTTTAGAAGTCCCTACAAAAATACTTGTACATCGTTAAGGGTTAAATCTGGAAGATCTGAATACTTCCTGCTCCACTGTTTTTTTCTTTTTAATTAACTATCAACAAAGACATCAGGTATCATACATCAGGAGCTACTAAGATGCCCGTCATGTCGAAGCTAAATCAGATAAACTTTTATTGTAAAAGTACAACTCCAAACTCATCACTGTTGCATTTTATTTTTGTTACTGGACTTTCACTTTCTTAACTTCTTCTTTTTCACAGAAACATTTCCTCAGTACTTGGTATGACCTCCCTGCGCCCCCGTCTCCCACCATGTGACAGAGGAACTCTTCACCGCGACCAGTGTAACTGCTTCACCCACCTTTTGATTTCCCACTCCATCAGTGGTCTGTATCCCCCCTGTTGGCCAATCACACTGACTCCTCTGCAGGGAAGCCGAAGCCATTAAGCAGCCAACACACCCCACTGCATCTCCCTGTTTAATTGCCTGATAGGGCTTGTGATATTTTTATCATCCATCCTGTGGCGGATGGCTGCCGAGAGGGGAGTTGTGGACATGTGTGTGTATGTGTGTGTGTCTTTACATGTCATGCCTCGGTACACCCCTGACAAGAGAGCTGCCTGCTTCTGCAGGAAACCCTGCGCCTCTGTGCACCTGCATATCAAACTGTGTGACCCGACCTCTCAGCCGTGACACAGAACAGAACACACATACCTAAATACAGCTTTAGCTTTGATGCCTCATCATTATTGTGCTACTGATAATGAATCATGTCTTCAGCACTTTGGAGCTTTGTTAAATATTATCACCTAGAAACATTTTCCAGTTGTTCCCCACAGCAGTGATAGGAGGATGTTTTCATTTGGTCTTGCGGTTTAAAGATGACTTGGGAAAATAAGGTGGATGGATTTATCACTCCAAGCTGCTATCTGTATCAGATACGGTGCTTTTTCCAGCCTGGAGACTTTCTAAACAGATACACGGGTTACTCAGGCCCTCTCAAACACATAGCCACACTGGTAACTCTCCCTGCGCTGCTGGCTGCTAGGTTTATTAACTGTACACTTTTTCACAGTCAAAGTGATTTAGGGCTTTAGAGGAAGGTAAAGGGTTGGAAGAAGTGTCAGCAGGAGGGCTGAAAAAATTGGAGAGAGAGGGAGTACATATGATCCTTATTGGAGCTCCAGAGCTTCCAACAGGCAACCAACGTGAGACCAGGGAAAAACCAGTTCTCTCATTTTTTCCAGCTGAGTTTTTGGCAGGGGATTAGGAAGAGGATTTCACCTTTCTGGGATCTCTTTGAGTGCAAGTTCTGTCTTATGTGGGAATTATTGAATTCTTTCTGCAATTCCCTCCACGCTAGCTAAAAGATTTCTCTGTGGTCACTCCATTTATTGATTAAATATAGACACAGCAGTCAGCCACAGAATAAGTACAAGGTTCCTCAAATAGTGAAAGACAGGATTCATTTTTGGAGTAATTTGAAACTTTAAGACAGGTAATGTTTTATTTTTATTGTTAGGCATTATTTTATTTTGTGTGTGTAAATTGGAGAATTGCATTAGTGGTGATTATTTAAAGGAGTTTTATGTAGTATTGATATTCCAAACTCTTAACAGCAGAGATAAGTCATTTACTAGAAAACTCTTACAGCTACTAAACACCAACAAATCAAAGTATGTATCCAGTGACTGCATCACTCAGTGGATAAAGTATAAAACTCATCATTTACATTAGTTAAGAGGCACCATCGAGGTTTATTCTTCAAACAAAAACTCATAAGTGTTATTTTGACAGTCGGTAAAAATAACACTGTGTCTCAGAATCTTCATGTGCAGGGCTAACCGATAGTTTACACAACAGCTGTTAACTTAGCTCTGTTTTTAAACAGAAAACAGCCACAAATCACCTGTTTTCTGTACAGTTTGTGTCAGTAACTGGTTTAAAGATCTGTTTGGAATCATTCAAACAAGGTCAGAACTGTCACAGTTTAGTCTGAATCATGGATCAACAAATGGTGAACTTACCACAGATAATAATATCACATAATAACTTCATATCTTCATACGCCTCATAATCAAACTCACCTGTGAAACATCATCAAACTCCATTCTTTTCATTTAGTTCTGTGTCCTGTGGTGAAAACAACAGTGCTTCTAGCTTTTATTACTTTGTCATTTTCTTTGACTCTAAACCTTGTTTCCTGGCAGTTCTCATCCCATCTCGACACTTTCTGATAATTTGGCCAAAGGCTCAGCAGAATTAGCTTTTGTCACCACAGGGGACGGGCAGAGTGACTCACTACTCCCTCTAGCGGTCACAAAAAGTCCCCCAACCTGTTGCACAAATATAGTCAGTTCATATCACTATAATCCAACACACTGGCATTTTTGGAATAACTTCAGAGCCCTAATGACTCTATTTTTTTAATATTTCAAGTAGAAATCCTGCATATGTACACTTTAATTGATTGAATAATAAGCCTTAAATGTAAAATTATGTTCTATGTAGAAACTGAAAACAGCTAAACAGTTGTTTTTGTGCCAACCTCCATTTAGTTAAAGAATATTAACCAACAATAGGATAAAAAAAAATCTTCATTGTCATATGGTCGGTCTATCTATAAACTCGTATTTCTTTTGTCGTATTTTTATTGTCAGGTAATTTTTTTTTGCCTGTAATGCATTTCTAATTTCATTTTCTGTCCTGTTGTTGTTAACTTATAAGAAAAGTGCTGTTTGGCCAGAAACAATTCACCATGAACACAGTTCTGTTGATATTTAATAAGTCTAATCTTTTCTAACCTTGATTTTTCATGCCATAAAATCAACAGAAATATAAACTAAACATTAGAATAAACAGAAAACAGGTCAGCAACAAAAACAACAAACGCAGCTGACTCCTCTGATCATCACAGAAGAAGGAGTGTGTTGACATTCTCAATTTCTTTGCGGTTGACACATAAAAATCATGAAATATTCAACGTTTAACTGCCTCCTATAATCCCAGTTGCGGCTCCAGGATTAGAACGGAAGCGGGAGTGGATGTTCAGAAAACGCCACTTCCTTTTCTCCCTCTTTTTTTTGTCGTCTCCTCAGTAACACACACACACACACACACACACACACACACACCCGCTCTGACCACGGACACACTCACACATTGTTCACCCATCACCTCGGTCTTTTCCTTCTCCCACACACAACCCTCTTATGTCCTTTTCCCTCTTCGTACATTATCTTTGTCCTAGGTGCTCTCCTTCAGCGCCCTCCTCCATCTGTTTTATCACATACAAAAAACACACACACACACACACACACACACACACACACACTGACATAGTTACAGCACCCTGCTGCATACACACATATACAACACAAGAACAATCACAGACACACACATTCACACACAATACAATTTTCCCCACTCCTCCCTCTTGTTGTTTTTTCTCTCTTTTGCTCTGGGGAAGTTGGCACCATACTGTAACTGTCTATTGAATCCACTGCTCGGAGCTATGTGGTTACACTAAAATTGCATACAATATAAATCTTACACATTTTGCAAAAAAAAAAAAAAAAAAGATTCCCATGTGAAACACCTTAGGAGCAAACATCAAAGGTACAATAGCTCTGAAGGATCCACTCCAGCTAATGAAAGTGAGTCACCCTTTGCACAAATTAGATCTGCTTCCTTCATCTTATGTAAAGACTCTATAGCTGCTCATATAAGGCTGCTCTTACTTATACAGACGCAGAGATTTAGATTTAGCTTTAGCGCCGAGAAGCACCATGATTCCCACTTAAACCTGCCATGATTTTATCAGTTTTTCTTATTGATATTCATCATATGTTAGTTTACATTTGGCCTAAATTGTCCAAACTGTGCATTACTATTATGGAGTATCTACACTGTTGACATCAAGTTGGAATAATTATTTTTATTCTTATTTATACATTTCAGTAATCACCTTCGACCTGGTGCTATGATTACATGCCGAGTTCCAGTTACACTTTATCTGTTCAGAATAAATCACACTGTCACAATCATTTCTTGTGATGAGGTAAACATATTTTATTCCAGCTTTATGGACACCAGTGTGGTTACCTACATCAATGTTAACCCTTTATCGGACAAGGGACTATTTTTAGTAATTTTTACTAACATTAAATATGGGGGTAATCCAGTGCCTCAGTGAAGTTAAGATGGATTTTGGATTTTATAACAGTTTACAGTGATACAGAGAGATTTTATAGAAAATTTGAAGCTGTAAATAGTGAACATGAGTGATTTTTGTCAGTTTATGAACTTATAACAGTTGTTTTACACTGCGTTCCAAATTATTATGCAAATTGTATTTAAGTGTCATAAAGATTAAATGTTGTGTTTTTCAGTTAAA